>JAJIZL010034712.1:82176-140225 GCA_023969395.1 Amblyomma maculatum | reverse complement strand
TTTATACGTAGAAAACACTCTCGATGCGCACCTAAAAAAAATGAAAGGATGTATGTGTAGGCGAAATCATTCACCGGCGATTTAATAATATGATTTGAACAATAAAATCAAAGGATCACACTCGAAGTAACAAAAAAGTGGTGGAGAGATAGGAATTGAAGCAATGAAAGGCGGTTGCTTTCTGCAAAAAGCCAATAGCAAGAGGTCCACCGTCTATAAGAATAGGCAATAAAAATAAGGCATATTTAAAGGTGCATGCAGCAGTTACAGTGATGCAGTGCTACCTTTTGTTTAGGCAGGCTTTTCCGCTGATTTTCTCCTTCTTTATTGCCCTTCCAACCACAGGACACATATCTTCTGGGGGTTGTCGGTTTTCTCACCAGTGATACAACTCAATCGATCCACTGCTACGTAGAAAACGCTCCCGATGCGCATCTAAAAAAATGAAAGCATGTATGTGCAGGCTAAATCATTCACACATGATAAAACAATATGATTTGAACAATGAAATCAAATGATCACACCCAGAGCAACAAGAAAGTGGTGGAGAGATAGAAATTGAAGCAATGAAAGACGGTTGCTTTTTTTTTTTATTTATTGAACCTTACAGGCCCCGAAAGGCATTGTGTAAGGGGGGTTACAATATCAAGGTTAATGGCTGTAAACAAGGAGCAGACACTAGGTATTACATAATTTCAAACATAAAAGAATTCCCAACGTAATTATACATGGTCGCTACAGAATAGAGTACATACAGATGCATATAAAAATATGGGAGAAAACATTTAGAAAGAAAGGCAACATGATAATAGTATAACATAGGTCAATTGAACAAGCAATAAAAACTTAACACTTTCTCACGGAATGAAGCAGGACTATTTATCGATGCAATTGAATCAGGAAGATCATTCCAGAGTGAAATGGCGCGAGGAAGTGCAGATGAGTTGAAAGCTTTCGTACGGCCAAAGATGCGAGAAAAACTAAGATGATTGTGCAAGCGTCTAGACGTGCGCAGTGGATTGCTTAGTGGCAGCGGCGAAGGCCTATCCGTATACACATACTTGTGTAACAAGCACAGAAGCGAAACTTGGCGGCGATTTTCTAGAGGCGGGAGAACATGTTCTTTTTTCATTTCAGACACACTAGATTGGCGGATATAGTTGTTGGAAATAAATCTGGCAGCTCTGTTTTGTATCGATTCTAATTTTATGTTCAGATAGTTCTGGTGTGGTGACCATATCGAAGACGCAAATTCAAGCTGGGAGCGTACATAGGTTATGTAAGCTAATTTTCGGACATGAGCGGGCGCTTTTTTAAGGTTACGGCGGAGATAACCAAGAGAGCGAGATGCTTTAGCACAGATGGAAGTGATATGTTCGTTCCAGGATAGGTTCGGTGTTAAAAGAATGCCCAGGTACTTGTACGACGGTGTCTCAGACAGAGGCACATTATTTAAGAAGTAACAGAACTTGGATTGAGAACGTTTACGGCTGAAAGTCATTATTTTACATTTGGAGGGGTTAAGCGTCATGAGCCAGTTTTCACACCACCTAGCAATATTATTAAGATCCTGCTGAAGAAGGTGATGGTCATTAGTCGATTTTATTTCTCGGTAAATTATACAATCATCAGCAAACATACGGACAGTGGACGATGTATTAGTTGGGAGATCATTAATATAAATAAGGAAGATCATTAATATAAATAAGGAAGAACAAAGGACCGAGAACGCTGCCTTGAGGAACACCCGAAGTAACAGAAGAAGATGACGAGGAGTAATTATTAACGAAGGTAAACTGTTCGCGAAGAAAAAGAAAGTTTCGAAGCCATGATAAAGTGAGGGAATCAAGACGAAGTACTGACAATTTGGAGATTAGACGACAATGGGCTACTCGGTCAAATGCCTTCGAAAAATCAAGAAATATGCAGTCTGTTTGTTCATTTTTATCCATATTAAAATTAAGATCAGTTGTTAGCTCGAGCAGCTGAGTGTCACACGAATAACCTTTTCTAAAGCCGTGCTGATTAGGAAAGAAAAAGTTATTAGACTCAAGATGACGGCGGACGTTAGAAGAAACAATGTGCTCGAGTAGTTTACAGCATATGCATGTGAGCGAAATGGGCCTGTAACTGTCAGGAGAACTTCTATCACCGCTTTTAAAAACTGGAATTATTTTTGCCATTTTCCACTCAGCAGGGAGTTGACCTGTCTGTAATGATTGCTGGAATATACGGCACAATATTTCGCTGCAAATGGGCTTTAAATTCTTCAGTACCTTCGAGTTGATATTGTCAACGCCAGACGAAGTAGAAAGGTTCAGATTGTCGATTAGAAGAGATATGCCTTCAACTGTTATAGTAATGGGTTCCATATACGGCCAGTTGAATTCGGGGACAAATGGTACGCTGGAATGATCTTCCTTCGTGAAGACAGATGAAAAGAATTTGTTGAACTCAGACGGGCATTCTTCATCAGAAACAGGCACGTGAGCGTCCCTACGTAAAGAAATGCGATTGCCATCCCTCTGTGGCGCAATCACCTGCCAGAACTTTTTAGGCGTGGATTTTAGCAAAGCGGGGAGATCGTAAGAAAAGTATTTAACTTTCGAGTCACGTATGGCAGCACAGTATGATTTGACACACTCCTTGTAATTCTTCCAATCGGACTGATTACAAGTAGACGAAGCTTTCATGTATAATCGTTTCTTTTTATTTCTAAGCCTTCTGAGGGATTTGTTAAACCAAGGATTAGACTTGTCGTTGTTCACACGCACTAACGGGACGTATAAGTCGACCAACTCGCAGATCTTTTCCCTGAAAAGAACCCAGTTTTCGTGTACCGTTCTAGAAGGAAAGTGTGGCAGGAATGTGTGGCGAAAAAAGATGTCAAAATCCGCGTTCATTAGCGAAAAATTGGCTTTATTGTAGTCTCGTATATTTTTACTTTCGCGACCAGAGTACCTATGATTGATTCTGATTGGTAACTGCATTAACTTGTGATCACTAAAGTCATCAAAAAATGCAATATCGCCTATGGTATCAGGAACGCTGCTTAGAATTAGGTCAAGAGTATTCGGGCCACGTGTCGGATGGCTAACAATTTGGGATAGGTTAAAGTCCAAAGTCAAATTTAGAAAGTCTCGAGATGTGGTGTTAGCGGTAGTTAAATTAGGCCAATCAATATCTGGAAAGTTAAAGTCACCAAAAAGGTATATGTGGTCGCATGGATATTGCAAGGTAGCTGCATCAATACTTTGGCGTAGATTGTCAACAAAGCAGTGACTTTGGTCCGGTGGTCGGTAACAGGCACCAATAAGTACCTTAGTCGAAGACGAGACGAAGGCTGTCCAGACAATTTCGAGTGGTGAAACTGTGTCGACTACAAATGATCTGAGTGTTTTTTTAATGGCTATCAAAACGCCTCCGCCTTTCCTTTCTGAGCGGTCATGACGATAAATACAGTATGCATTTATGTCTGGTAGAACTTCACTGCTGTTTATATCGGGGTGCAGCCAGGTTTCTGTTAATATAAGAATATCAGTATTGTTATCGTCAATGAAAGAACATATCTGATCGCGCTTCGGAAGCAAGCTGCGAATATTAGCGAAAGTTACTGATAAACACGGTACCGAATGACTTTTTGCGGCGAATGTAAGTGTATGAGGACCTGATTTCCGAGCTAGCTAGCTGCAAGAGATGACGGAATCTGTTTCACTGTCGTAAATGTAGGTCTTGTCGCCCATGCGAATTTTGTCTACAGACAACCTGAACTTCTTATCCTTTGCTTTGGCATGCTGTATCAATTTTTTTCGTGCCACCCGGGTGGCAGCAGAAAAATCCTCGCCGATAGAAAATCCTGAGTTCTTTAATTTGCGAGCAGCAGCTAAGTTTGTTTGCTTGTCCTTAAAAAAAGCGAATTGCGCGATTATTGGTCGTTGCTTGTCGGAAGCAAACTTGCCTATACGGTGGGTGCGCTCAAATTGCGATCCAGTAATTGTGATATCCAGGTGCTCTGAGCAAAAGTCTATTAATTTTTGTTCGGAGGCTGGCCAGTCTTCTTTAGCATCGTCGCTGATGCCGAAGAACAGCAAGTTCGAACGCCTAGATCGATCCTCGGCGTTATCGCATCTAGAATGAATGGAATGCAGCTCTTTCGTGATATCAGACATCACATTATTAGAGGAAACACTGGTTGAAACACTGCTGGGAGAAGCAATAGCGGTTTCAAAGGCAGATACCCTATCCATTAGAAGTTTGATTTCATTGTCAGTGGCTATTTGTTTTTCTTTAACGCCCCTCAGTTCGCCTAGTATCTCCGCCTGCCCTGCTTCAAGTCTTTTCACTGCATCAAGAACAGATGTAAGAGTGTTGTCGTCAGGGCCCGGGTTCTCTTCAATATCGCCACACAGAAGCAGTAAGAATTCAAGCAAACAAGCGCGAAATTGTGTCAGCAACAATAAGTATCTTCTAGTCATATCATACAGTTCTACTGGGTACGACACCGCTACGAAACAGTAGTTACTGCTTTTAGTACAGGTGCAATGATTTCAGTAACTAACCTGGAAAAGTAGGAAGGGTGAGTGCCCCATTCTGGCAGCGGTGTCGTACCCAAACGAGGCCGGTGCAGGTGGGCGTTTATATGCCGCGCCGAGTAATCCGATAGTGGCTGCTGACGTTGAATGCCGGCGTTGCCAGATGAAGGTTTCGTTGAAGGCCAGGCTTGACCATGTGATGCATGGCTTGGACGAGCACAAGGTGTGCTCCTCGAGGAAAGTGGGTCTAGTAAGTCGTTCTTCAGCAAGCCAGGCGAACGCGCTACACAGTAGCGGGACCTGGAAAAGTAGGAAGGGTGACTGCCCCATTCTGGCAGCGGTGTCGTACCCCTAAACAAAGCCTATAGTAAGAGGTCCTGCGTCTATAAGAATAGGCAATAAATTAAGGCACGTTTATAGGTGCATGCAGCAGTTAAAGTGATGCAGTGTTACCTTTCTGTTTCACTGCAGTGATTGGTATAAATATTACAGCAATTGCTAGGCATCTCAGGTAACCCCATTGAAAACTTCATCCAAAGTACCGAGGAGCAGTGGCGTGTTATTTGCAGCTGTTAACGGAAAGACAGGCTATTCTATGAGTGCATGCGCATTTCCTCCTTTTTGTATACTTGAATAAAAGCGGCTGAACAGTGAGTGTCGTAAGAGGTGCAGCGTCCCTAGGAATGGGGAACAAAATTAAGTTTTAGTAAAAAAGAAGCAAATATGCCTGCAATAATAGCATGATGGCCTACCTTTTGATCAACAGCTGTAAACAACCTGTCACTGCCAGTCGGTTCTTTAGATAGGCTTATCAATGCCAGAGCTTAAAGCTAAGAGCAATATGAGTAATGTTTATTGCGGTCACGGCCGTAAACAATTCTAGCGGAACACTCCATTACTGTAACTATTCAACCGTCCATTTATACATATCGTTCATTAAAGAATCATGCACATCATATTAAGTTGCTCTTTTCTACTCCCAAATGATTTCCTATAGAATTAGAATACGTGGATCGCTGCTTCGGTTTCAACATTCTTGCACGATGGCTATGGCGTGCACTTCATGCATACGGTACGGCACGTGAGGTACAAAGAGCTGTAATTGCCGAACAGGCGGACCTGACGTCCTGTCCCATTTCGCCTGAAAGTGCGCGCCGTCATCGAGCGCTTCGCGAGCAATATTTCGGACGATATGGTTGCCTCATACCGGCCGTCAGTTTTGTACATTGTGTCCCGCGTGCACGTTGTTTACTTTGCAGTGACAGGGACGCAGTGCACACACGGCTGATGTGCCTTTTTGCTTGTATTGTTATTTTCCCCCGCCCTCGAAGCGCGTCTGCGAAATCGCTCTCCTATTGTCGCCGCTTTCTGATAACGCCCTCACCTGAAGGCACGTGCTCAGAAGGGGGGCGTCGATTAAGAAAATTTTGAAAAGGGGCTCACTTGCGCTGTTCACGGCTTTCAATTCCTCAATATGATATTAACCATTATAAAAGTGGAGGTTCATTATGACTTAATTATAGCCTAGTCACCAAGCGGCATCACGCACATGTCTGCCCCACTGTAAAATTCGCTTGCACAGACGGCACGAACAGTTTTCAAAACTTCGTCTGTACATCTGAAAACAAAAAACTGCCCGTAACTCTTAACAAAATCCAAAAACTGTGTGAACATGGCTTCCTGCGCGCAGAACAGAGGCTGTCCAAAATATATGTACAAAGCCGGGCGCATAGTATCTGGTTACTAATTGATTGCAGCGCGCTGCAGAGTAAAAAAACTGCGCAAATGGCTGCCTGCAGTGTTCTGTCACGTGTTGGTGGCATAAACACATGTTACGCACGGCTCCTCTATTTTCGGCGCAAATGCTATTCATATCGCAGCCAGCAAATAAGTCCACGCACTTATTGCTTGCATGTAACCCGGACGAAAATTCGCTTAGTTCTTGAAGTCATGCTTCGCGCAGTTGTTTCGAGGAGAATAAGGAAAGAGAACATTTGGGACGGGCGGGAGATTATATAGAACCAATTATGAAGCAATGGCATGCTGCAAAGATATATACTCACGGTCTAAGATGACGGCGTTCACTGAGTCCGATAATGCCGATGGTATTCCGCCATTGCTGTAATCCGTACTCCGGCGACATATCACAGCTCAGCTATTCACTGATATGTAGCAAGCCCAAACCGGAGCACATGGACATGTATAGGCGCAAGAGAAAATTATGCACAGCACAATGAAAAAGAAAATTAATGAGGGAAGAAATTAAAGAAAGGTTTAAGAAGCTGTCACAAGTCTTGTAGCGTCTCCAACAAGCTCTGAAATGAACGCTTCGGGAGGAGGCCGCACAGCAGCGCAGCTGGGGATGCTGTCTGTTGTGTCTTGCTCGTAGACGCGTAGGCGAGGGGGAACAACGACCCGCTCAACCAGCGCGTGATTCCCGCCGCGGTGTTGTGTTCGCAAGGGCTGCGCGTGGGAACGAAGGACCAACGACCCTCTCAACATTCCATTCCTCCTTTACCCAGCCCTCTTCTGCTTGCACCGGCCAGCCGTGACTTCGGACCGTGCCGATGAGCGGCCGCCAGCGCGCACCGCTCGAGTCGAGTTCTAATAAATAGTTTTGTTTTGTGTGTTCGCAAACGCATTGTTTCTTCAAGCCAACCACGGACAAACATTTTCTAAAAAAATAGAAAGCCTCCCCATCTACCATCCACATTCTTGCGTAAATCCATACAGCTGGTGCATCGACAAATGCGCGCGTCCCCTTCCTTTCGCCACCTATGATCGAACAACGGATGGTCGTTCGACCTTTTATATTTACTTCAAAATATTATATATTGTTGCGTGATGACTGATTAATAACGTCAAAGAGGCGGAGTTCCGAGCTTCTCTTCTATTCTGGCCAACTTTGGTTATAGATTATACGAATTACGCTCAAGTTAGCTAGCTGAAAATTATCCGACTAAATATATACATGTTTTTATTTGTATTCAGTTAATGTTCGCTTTTCGGGTATGAGTAGATGTTTTTATAAAAATTCTCAACATCGGCCCAGGAAACAAAAATTTTCCTAATTTGCAGGCCTTTATTTCAGAAAAGGTTCATGGTAGAGCAGCAATAATTCCACAATATGTTCTCAGCATAATTATCCGCAAACAGCTAAAGCTCATATTTTTATGACATTTGGATACAGAGATACGATCGCGCTAAATTACAGAAAACAGCGAACATTGAAAATTTTTAGGAAAACAAAAACAGTTTTCACATTGTTTAAACTTTTTCCACCTATTCTACACTACCTCAGCTTTCAAAACCATTAAAACACCTTGCATAATTTTGTTGCGTAAGTATAA
Source organism: Amblyomma maculatum (assembly GCA_023969395.1). Classification (NCBI taxonomy): domain Eukaryota; kingdom Metazoa; phylum Arthropoda; class Arachnida; order Ixodida; family Ixodidae; genus Amblyomma; species Amblyomma maculatum. The sequence continues at coordinate 132,343 of JAJIZL010034712.1, read as the reverse complement.
TTATGGCCACTTCGATAAAGCCTTCGTTCAATTATAGCGCACCACGCTGTTCTGAACATTCTACGGAATTTGTGAATTGTTCAAGGTTTTTAAATTTTGGCATATAATTTTGTAGCAGGGAGAAATATATTTACAAAAGGGGATTAAAGATATATACATTGAGGAACAGCCAAGAAGCCAGGCTACGAGGGCCACCCATTCGACGCACTTCTTTTTCCTAATCTTCCACAAACGAGCGCGCCACTTCGTCCTCATCATTCTCCAGCTGTAACAATATTTCTTCGCTCATGTTTTGTCTCGACTTCGCAAATCTACGGTGACAGACAGAGCAATGAATGATTCAGAATCAATTTTGTGCGCGTCGAGGTCCTGATGCGCTGTGGCATCAGGCAACACACAGACGTTTTTCGCAATCACCTTCACCTTAACGCGGATTGCACAAAAAGACGGTAACGTTCAATGAGCAAGCAACGTATTCCAAATCAGTTTAGTCGAATGAAAGAATTGGAAAGAGCATGGAAAACTGCGTCATTAAAACAGTGTTTCTAGGCTGCATTCGTTTTTTCGAATGACTCGACAGCGCACATTATTTTCATTCCTGTAAAGTTTTTTTGTATTCCTTTGCCACCGCCTAGCGCGGTTGGAATGGTCAAACTCTAAAGTAATAGGCGGAAAAAACTATTTTTTTTTGTTTATTGGCGATATATATGTTGTGCGCCATATAAATGTACCGGGGCCTTCATGCTCGCAGTCTGCATCAAAAAATGTCATTTTGTTTTACCACCGTGTGAATGCCCAAAACTAAAATGGAAACCTCGCGAGTCTTCCGGCTTTTCATTTTCCAGTGATTGCGTCTAGAAAGTACACACATCGTATTCGTTCCTTTCTCCAGGTAAACAGACGATGCTGCGCGTAGTTCCTTATGGATAATACAAAAGCACTAGAACAAAAACATCGCTGAGAAAATGGTCATTTGTTCCTTCAACTTGAGGCAACGTTTTCCTTCTCGGCAATGAAAAAGCTACCATCTAATCACTAATTTAATGTCACATGAACATGCTATGGCGACACGATTTCGTTTTTATGTGCGTTCTCACTGACAACTGGATTTGTACTATAGGTTAAGTATAGATGCAGGGATGTAATCGGCGTCCAATACAGGCATATTGGGTCGTGAGTGCTAGCCGGTCTGGAGTATACATATGTGGTCGCACGGTCGTGCTATCATTAGATATAATTGTGCGACATACGTATGCGCCTGCGACGAAATCTGCATGCATGCCAATAGGCTAAAACCGTAAACACATATAGCTGACCCCCAATGGTGCGCCGCATATGAGCGCACCGAAAAGACGAATCCAGACAGTTGCAGCGGTACGTGCTTGAATGCGTTATAGTAATTGTCGTCCCGTACGTGGTACTCTGTGAGGTCCGAACGATCGGCTGAAATGTTGTCGGAATTAAATGCCTCGGTTTGGCGTCCAGCGCACGTGTATTCAACCATAAAAATGGAAAATTTGTTTTGATTGAATGGTCAAAGGAAAATATTCACTTCGGCAGCCCATTAAAGCTGCGTTTTTAGGATGGCAATGACAATTGCGAGATCAGGGGACAAAGTGGTCCATCGTGGGCAGTTTTCATACAGGGATAGCTAATACTGGAAAAACACAAGACAAATTGCAATGGTCCATTACAGCCAGTTTAAAAAAACGGAACGGTCGACGTCGGAAGAACACAGGACACCTTGGTCCATTGTAGCCAGTTTTAAAAACTGAACGGGCAACGCCGGAAGAACACTGGACAACATGGTCCATTGTAGCCAGTTTTAAAAAAGGAACGGCCAACGACGACGGAACACAGGACAACTTGGTCCATTGTAGCCATCTTTAAAAACTGAACATTCAATACTGGAAGAACAGAGGGTAACATTATCCATTGTAGCCATGTTTAAAAACCGGAACATCCAATGCCGGAAGAACACAGGACAACTTGACCCATTGTAGCCAGTTTTAAAAAACGGAAAACCCAATGACGGAGGAATGCAGGACAGCTTGTCCCATTGTAGCCAGTTTTAAAACCCGGTGCCACCATTATTGGAGGAACAACGGCAATCTCGGTCCAATATAGACATTCTGTATGTACGGCTGTGCCAATATCGGGAACTCACTGTACATCTTGGCCCAAGCTAGCCAGTGTTGCCTACTGGCAGCGCCAACACTGGGAGAGCATTGGATAGTCTGGGCCATTGTTGGACATTGTGATGACTGGCATATCCTATGTTGGGAGCATGCTGGTTAGGCTGGCCCAATGTAGGGCCACTGTTTGCCGTCGTACTTTCAACATTGGCCCAATGCTTTGTGCTGCCTGGGTTCATCAGTGACAGTGAACCTTTACGTCTTTCGACACGCTGGCTTAAAGCGTTTCGCACTTGAAACAAGGCTTTTCTGAGTTTTCGCGTGTGTAGGACACGACTCGTTTTCAGTTTTGAACCCCGTGAAACACGGTAACTCGAGCCACGTTTGCAGGCTGAAGTGTTCGAAACTATTTTGCCCCAGAAGGAGCGCAGCGGGGTTTACGGAGCTTCTCCCAAACGCACACCCCTAGAAGATAGCGGTTTCGTATCTAATAGCATCAAGTACAGTTGCACTAACGCCCGCTTGCGTTGGAAGCCGCGACAGTTCCACTGCCAGATTAAAGACTCACTTTGGCGCCTCTGATCATTATGGAGCTGCTCGAATTTTTTCTCAACTATTTGTTACGATACTCCTATGGCAACTGATTCTGTACTTTGCTGTTGTGCTTCGCCCGTAAGGGTGTGGATCTGGCTTTGAATTTGATTTATTGCTCCCATAATTTGGGTCAAGAAATATTCGAATTTAGCTTCGATTTTGGCTTTATATCCTTTCTGTAGTGCCACCAATGAATCAGCGTCTTCCCTTTTGCGCTTCATTGGGGATGGTCTAGCCTATTCTACAATCATAATTTCCTCTTCCGATGCCGCAGGCTCTGTGGGAGTCGCAGCCTTATGGGCCAGGGCCGTTGATTTCGACACCAATTTTTGGTTGCACTCTATGGAAGGTGTGGGACACAGTACGCGCTTGCCCTTTGGTCTATGAAACTCTTGAGTGAGCTTATTAAAGATATATTAAAGCTGCCCAACTTTTATTCTTAATTTAGGGATCTCCTCATCCTTTTTATCTTTTGCCTGAGAAACCCCACTCCCAAAGCTTACATTTTTACGGTGTCTGCTCGGGCTTCGCTTTTTCGTCCAAGGGTTCTCCGGGTCCCTGGAGCTCAATCTCCTTATGCGTCTGGATCCGGAACGCCCCCTGGAGCAGGAGCTCGTATGGCCGCGCTGCTGTCGCCCTTCTGTAGTCTCCTCTTCCCTCGGGAAGGAGTCGTTTCTGGCCCGAATGTCCTCATTTCCCCGCTTGCAAGCGGGGAAATGAAGACTTTCGTGCCAGAAATGAAACTTTCGTGCCAGGAGAATCACCGAGGTCGTTGCAAGGTCATGACCCTGCAACGACATCGGTGATTCTCCTCGATGGTCCCTTCGACTTGCTGTTGCTGCTGCTGAAGTTGCTGTTGCTGTTGCATGGTTACCTTGCGTTCCCTTGCCTCTTCTTGATCTCGTATGGAACGCGGTAGAGTTCTCGACATTTATTGTCACCGAGCGGGTGTCCTTTCCCGCAAAGTTGGCCCTTGCGCTCATATAAATGGCCTTTTGGTGGTTGTTCCATGCCACCGCCACGGCATTTCACATTTTCGGAGTCCGGGCAGACGTCATCGCGGTGTACCAGCCGTCCGTACGGGTTGCGAACTTTAAACTTCTTGCGGTAGAGAATGCATCGTTGCGCCACTGGCGTGAGTCTCACCCACCGCGGCGCCTGTTTGTCTTCAAGCAGCAATAAAACTTTCCTCGAGTTTCTTCCGAGTCTTTGCACTCCCAGGACCGGAGGAATCCCGTAGATTAGCAGCCTTTTCAAAATGACTTCGTCCGAAAAGAACAAAGGTACTTCATGTATGACGCCTTTACCGCAGTCCTCCGGCATCGCGATGTACGTAGTAAATTCATTTGTTTCCCCTTCGAACACGAGGATGTTCAAGTCGGCGCACTTTGTCTTCATTTCCGAGCTGACGGTGGCGACAAGAATGGAATCGTGCTTCAAATTTCAAAGGTTTGGAGAAAATAATTTTGAAACGCCTGACTCCTTTCACTGACCACTTCAACTTTATAAAGTCTTCCCAGTACGGTTTCCGCAAAACCAAATGTACAGAGCTCGTATTACTTGACCGAAAGAAATACATTTTAGAAACCTGTGAATGCAGAAATACGGTACTTGAACTTTTTCTGGATTTTTCAAAAGCCTTTGTCTTAATTAATCATAAACTTCTGCTTAAAAACTTGATCACTATGGCATCAGAGGTATCGCACACAAATTAATTGAATTCTACTTGTAATATCGTTCTCAATTTGTCACCATTGGAGAACAGTCCTCGATAAAATACATTAAAACAAGTGTCCCTCAGGGAAGCATTTTGGGGCCGTTTCTATTCATCCTCTACATCAATGAGATAGTCCGCATTGGTGAAACTGCACATTACACAATTTCTGCTGATGGCACTAGTTTTTTTTTTTTTTTTTCAGGTAGATCATGTGCCGATTTGGGTAGTCACGCAAATAGCGCGATTTCAAAAGTTAATGCATGGGCACAAATGAACTGCCTAAAACTAAACAATAATAAAACGAAAGCTGTATTATTTCACCCTCGCCACACACATGTAGAATTGCCCCATATTTTGTTAAATAACACTGAAATCGAAGTGGTTGAAACCTTTAAATCACTCGGAGTGTACTTTTCACTAAACATGACATGGGAGGATCACGTGAACTACACTATTAACAAACTGTCAAGAATGATCGGCATTATGCGCCGCCACTGCTACTTCTTCCCTACCTCTATTGGCATTCTCCATATACAATTCTCTATTATCTTCTTTATTAAGTCACGCGTTTCTTGTTTGGTCAACAACAACAGCGGGAAATTTTAGCAATCTAGCTGTCTTACAAAAAAGAGCTTTACGCCTAGCGTGTAAAGTTCCATTTTGTTTTCACATTGCAGGTTTATTTAAGAACCACAACATAATTTCTGTTTCATCAATGCATGATTACAAGCTATGCCGCATGTATAAACGTAGTGTATTAAAAATTAATGATGCCGTAACAAGCCTCGCACGTCTAACAGAAAACTTCCCTGTTCATAATGTACGCCATCCTGAAAGGTGGCATGTAGCCAAATGGAGAAAAAATTATGGGCGTCAGATGTTGATATTGTCAAGTCTGCTATGCTTTCTTCATTCATCTCTAAGTTGTGCAGTGTTGTTTATGATTCATAAGGACGGCTAATTTGAATCTCGTCATTAATGTGAGCGTTATTCTTTATGTTCATTTTGTGTATGTTTTATTTTAACATTCCGTTAATTGACTCTTTTGAAGGCACTGGTTCGAATTGTTCGATGTTTTTTTTGTTGCTTTCTTTTGTTCCTGAAGGGCACTTACAATTTCGGTTCCATCGTTTTGCTTGCTTCGTTTGTATAATACAATCTCCCAAACTAGCGACAGCCTCAACCGAGGTTAGCAGTACGTAGTAAATAAATAAATAAAAAACGTATATAAACAAATAGGAAGAACATTTTATGCCCTTCTCTTTTGAGTATTGTAAAGTGCTTTTGTGGCCTCTTGCATTTTCTGCTCGATTTAAGCATCGCTATGTTTGTCCAAATCGTTATGCCATCAGCATATAGGCAGAATTGTATGCCTTCTATTTCATTAAGCTTTTCTTGGAGGCTGTGCATGGCTATGTTGAAAAAATCGGGGCTATAGCACTGCTCCTAGTGATGAGCCCCTGCTCTCTTGATATCAGGTTTTCGCTTTTCTGTCTATTAGGAAGTTACTTATATATTCATACATGCCTCCCCTACGTTTAGTTCCGTGAGGCCCTAGACAATAGCCTCGTATTTTGCACGGTCAAATGCCTTCTTCAGGTCCACTCCTAAGAAACTTTACCATCTTTGTATCTTGATTTTACTGGTCATGGTGCATTCAGAGCATAATGTCTTGCTTACTAAGGTTTGACCTAAACAATATGACCTTACCAGGCCATAGCTCATTCTTCTTCATGTATCTGCTTAGTCTAGTCTGAATCACATGTTCGAATAGTTTACATACACATGGTGTGAGAGATTGGTCTGAAATTATCGCCCGTCGAAGGTTTTGCAGGTTTTGGTACTAGTACTATTTTATCAAGTTTTCATTGCTGTAGGCTTTTCCTTCTTTCACAGCAATTCTGCATGAAATATTGATTTCGATGCCGATTTCGTCTTTAGTCTGCAGATTTCTGCGATCACTTCAGCTACTGTTATGTTAATTTAATTTATCTAAGCTAATTTATCTTTCTTTATTTCTCCAATTTCCAGCAACACCCCTGTCGCGTGGCGTTCCTTGGCGCTCATTCAAGAGTGGGATTGCAGAAAGCAGCAATGCTAGACAAGAACACATATGGTGGAATCTCGTAGAATATGACATATTTCGCATACAAATCTTGTGCACGGTATTTTGTTTCATTAGCCTAAAAAGGCTTTCGCGTTAACAAAAAGGTAGCTATTAGGCTTCCATACCTCAAAAAATGAAACAGCGGTTTCTGAGAATGCTTTCTGAATGTTTAAATCCCATTTATTGTGTAAATTGAATATTCAATGATTGGAACAAATAACCTTTTCTGGATGTCCAGACTGGATGCTGCTTTGCTATTGTGGGGATTATTCGCAGACACACTCGATGTCGGTCTCCACAAATATATATGATTGGACGCGCTGAGTCAGACTGGAACAGAGTAGCGAATCGCCGGCATTCAATCCTTCAGCAACGAAGAACAATCTGCACGTGCTCGCAGGCGTGCTGGGGCTGTCATCTTCTTCTGCGGCCGGATCATGATGGCAAGCTACAGGGCCTTCTTCAAGCGATGAAGCGATGAGCGAAATTAAAGGCGAAACGCGGACACTGTGGCTGCTAATAATACGCGGCGAGAACTGCCACGATTGGGAAGGGTTGCAGATGCACATGACGTCTGATTTAAGGTGAGCAGTTTGGAGACTATCAGCGAATGTCGTGTCCTCCTGGCACTTTATGGGCAGTAGAAAGTGCTTAGGAGCACGCCGGAGCACCTGGAACGGACCATCATATAGTGCCGTAAGGACGGACATATGGCACTGCGACAAAAAAGGACTTGAGTGCACCGCTGAAGGTCGGGAGCGCATGGAAACGAAGAGAACACTAGCTCTGCCATGGTAGTGCGACAGTGCTTATAGCGTTACGTAGACGGCAAGCGTAATATCTGACGCCAGCAGGCGTGGGTGGCGAAGACTCGAAAAACTCGCCAGAGACGCGGAGAATAGTTCCAAACGTCAGCTCTGCTGCACAGGTAGAAGAGTCACTGCGAAGTGCGGTGCGGAGACCAAGCAGTACGAAAGGTAGGCGCTAAATCCATGGTGCAGGGATAGCGGGCGCCATAAGTGAAGCTTTCAACTGCCGGTGAAAGCGTTCAATGATACCGTTCGAAATAGGGTGGTAAGAGGTCGTCTTAATGTGGTTGATGCCAAGGAGCCGAGATAGGTTGGCATATATTGCCGAGTCAAATTGACGACCACGATCGGTCGTAGTGATGGAAGGGACACCGTAGCGGCTTATCCAGACTGTGATGAGTGCTCTCGCGATAGACTCTGCCTGTTTGTCCAGAAGGGCTTTAGGACATCTCGCGAACCACTCAATACAGGTTAACAGTTAGCGGTTGTTCCCGCAGAGAGGAAGGGGACTGGCAATACCGACAAGCAGATGGCTGAAGCGGGCGTCTGGGGACGGGAAGGATCTAAGAGGAGTTGCAGTGTGTCGGTGCACTTTACTTTGCTGACAGCTGAGGCACGTGCGCGACCAGTGGCAAACGTCGACGTTGATGCGCGGCCAGATATAATGAGCCGTGATGAGGCGCTGAGTTGGATGGATGCCAGGATGGGCCAACGAATAAAGGTCATCAAAAACGGTTCGGCGGTATGATGGAGGCACGCAGGGGCGAGGGCTACCAGTCGACGTATCGCAAACGAAAGAAACCGCTTTCTAATAGAGCAAGACGTCCTCCAACACAAGATTGGTGTCGCGAGTGCGACGGCGTTCCAGCTCGGCATCGGCACGATGAGCAGCAGCCATAGCTGTGAAGTCGATAATTGGCCGTCGATTGCCTGTCGCCTTCACTCCAGCACGAGAAAGAACATCGGCAAAAATGTTCGACTTGCCACTGAAGTGACAAATGTCGCAGGTAAACTCGGTAATGTAGGCGAGCTGCCTAATGTTGCGAGGAGCGTAGGAGGAATTGCTGGATGCCAGCGCAGACATCAGAGTTTTGTGGTAAGTCAGGATATGAGACGTGCGTCCCTCGAGAAAATAGGGGAAGTGCTTCATGGCTGAATATATTGCTACCATCTCTCGGCATAAGGTGCTCTAAAGGCACTCAGGGTGCTCACGCTTATTGGAAAAGAAGTCAATTGGCTGCAAAACACCAGCGTCGAACTGGGCGTCATTACAGAGCGAATGACAGAAGCGGCACAGATGTGGAAGCTCGAACAGCACATCAACGTCCTTTCTCCTTCAGGTATGTGCCAATTAGCAATGCTAGGTGGCAAAATATCTAAGGGCAAAATGCTCGAGCTAGATTTTCAAGCTCTTCCAATGCCCCTGACCAAGCACTTTACTTAACAATTATCCCACATAGCACAACGCGGGCTAAGACGTAAGGCACCGGTGGCTCCTATGTCGGGAATGTGGGCCTTGGTGGACACTATGTGGGCACTGCAACGGGGACTGACGTTGCCCTGAAGTGTGCTGCCGACGAGCACTCCCTTGGGTCAGACGTGGGACCGATGCAGGACACCCTCATCAAGCTGCCCCCATTCTGCCCGCACAAGTGTGCTCCTCCCACCAACTTCCCTCGACGGTTCTTTATGGAACGACTCGACAGCTGCTCTGGATGAAGGTATACTTTTGATTTCGACCAGCCTCTCCTATAATATTGTAGGAGGGACTAATACATGTTCTACAGGGGCAATCCTATGTTTGGCTTGTCACCATTATTAGCATAGGGTTCACTGATGAAGAAAATTGATGGACAGCCCTAGTCCAAGTTCACCCAATGGATATTTAAGGCTATAATTATGTACGTATTTCACATGTCTGCTACTCTTTCTAAGCAGCGATGACAGGGAATTACACGATAGTTTCATATAAACCATGTTGTTTCAATTACTTTATTTTCCACCTTGTTGAGGCATTGAAGTTCTGTGTTCTGAAAAGTGCTGTTAAACCAAGTGACATGTTATGCACGGCGACCACTTATGGAGGAACCGTTGCCTGCATGTATGGTCCAGACATTTTAGCAAAATTTAAAAGAGCGCGACAACAAAAGCAAAAATATTTGTATCCCACTAAAGATGTTTGTTAATTGTTTTAAAAATTGTCCATGATAGTAACATAGGGAAATTCCTACAACAATTTAAGAGTAGAAAAATTGCGGCACAGAAGTATACAGACACTGCGGCGGGCCCTGCCCCGCTAAGGCACATTGATTCGGAAGCTTCATTTGCGTTAGCGCTATTTTTCTCGAAAAAAAAAACCGGCTCTAAGGTCGCGTCAGCCTTCACTGTTAACAATTCGGATGAACTCAGGACACATGTAGGGCCCGAGTTTTCATACATGCCAACGCCGACGTGAGACCTAAGCTGCTTTGAGTAGGCAGCCCTATTAAGGCTAGTTGTAATTTTTGCACCCAGAACCCACTTGCATTTGCACGTTCCTTCAAACTGCCTACAAGGGAAAGCTTTTGGGAGCATTCGGGCACGCCGTCTTCCAGCCCCATTGCGGCCGATGTATGACTTTAAGAAGTTATGGTAAGGCGGATTCATTTGGGCTTCAGATATGATTGCCTAAATTTAGATCTCATTCATAGTCTACCTGCCCTGAAGTAACCTACAAGGTACTGAATGGGGCTCCATGGAAGCACGTCCGATGTTTTTCCACTTTTGCGAAAGTAGGACAAACAGCGATTTAATGTGGGCGGCATCAATTTTTACCTAGGAGGGCATTCGCACATAAAGCCCGCATTAAGGTTCGATCTGCCTACAAAATTCTGAAAACAGACTTTTGTTATCTAGAAGCAGGAATGTGCTCCGATATGGGATCCTTGTAGCAGAAACAGAGGAAAGTCCAAAAGAGCTTGCTCACTTTTGCCCTATGTGGCACCGATGCAAGTTTTATGATGGTTGTCCCAGCCCCACTTGTTGACATGCGAGAAAATGTTAGGCCAAATTTCTGTTACCTCGGATATAGTTCTTGCTTCCGGCCTCACACTTCTGATTTTTCAGGCTACGAAACGCCGATTGTCCTTCGCAAGGTTGATTGCAACATATTTATTAAATGTGGATAACTAAGTTTCATTTTGTTTAGACGCATTGCGAGCTTAGATCTTTGGGCATTAGTTGGAGGAGTCAGTAGCTATTTGATGATGGGATTGGTTGGGATTGGATGGGAGCTGCCGACGCGATGCGAAAGGGTGGCTTGTGAGTTGAGGGAAACATAATGAGTTCCATAATATTGTTACCGGGAAACGCGGGACCAAAGTGATGTGCTCACTGACAAAGACGACGATCGAGGAACCCGGGCACGACGAAGCGTTGAAAAAGAGAACGACGCTGAGAGAGTGGATTCTGCATGGCTACCGAAGTCTTAGCGTCGAGTTCAGCCCATCGCAGTGCCGTCACATTAAGTACATCCCCGTAACATCTTGGTGGAGGTCGCGGGTTCGACACAATCTGACGCTGGATCTCCGTAGTGGCCGTCACCTCAGAACCGTCACGATGACAACCGACGCGGCTCCATCAACCTCCGCAACTTCAACTGTCGTCGTAGCCCACCCCCGTGACCCTGGCACATTCTGCGGTACAGATGAGGTCGCCGTCGAGGACTGGCTTTCGCTTTATGAGCGTAGGTAAACTTGAGTGTTCAGCATTGGAGGCTTTCATAGTACCCGTTCTGTCTATAATATTATTGCAGGTAAATATCTCACTTTGATAACAGCTGCCGGGCGATGAAGCGAGAAGCTGGGCTGTACCGCTGCATAAGAAACCTGTGAGATCAATGCTTTAGTCAATCGATATATCTTTTGGAATTATTTTGCGAGCGTTTATGACATATACTCTAGAAGGGATAGAGAGCGGACGCACATTAATACCGATGACAAACCCAATGACTAACATTAGGCGGCTCAAAAGCCACCTAATCGTATATGTGTATTACTTGAGCTCCGACCAGCCAGAGAGAAGCTGGAACTAAAGCTATCCTATTCGGAGCTGTTGGTCTGCGAAAGGTTGCGCAACCACACAGTCTCAATTTAAGCAAATTTCGTTTTCAAGCTAACACATAACGCATTATTGGATTCATATGTACCTCGGTGTTTTCCACTGATACTACAAGCTTAAAATAAGCTTTTTGATGCTAACAACAAACCGGCCGCAACAAATCATAAGCTTTATTACGAAAAGAGCACGGAATATTTAGTTCTTGTTGTCACATGCCAGCGGACAATGCCCAGCATCGCACAATCTACCTCCGCAGCAACGATCGTACTCCACGCAGTTGTGAGTTCCTAGTTGCCTCCACTTCTTATCCGGACACACGCACACTTCTTGCCCCGGCGAACAAGGTCTTTTTTTTTCAATATCTGGACAGATATTTTCCGGATATACATTTTCCGTGCATCTGACCTTGACTTCGTCCGTTGAGCAAGCGGATGCCTGAGATTACAAAACACAAACATTAGTCTCTTTCAATATCAAAGTCAGCCGCTGGTGCTCAAGTATGCCCCCCCCCCCTTAATACAATAATGCTGCGGTTGCAAATTAAATTCTTTCATTTTTTTAAACAATAAGCGCTTTACGGCTCTCTTCTCAAGGAAACTAATGCAGAGTATGAAACATTTTGTTCAATAGTTGAACTGCAAAACATTTCCCTCTTTTGTGTATATACCCCAAACCATTCAATCTGACGGGGATTAAAACCTTTAAGAGTAAGAGTAAAACCTTAAAGGTTTTACAGTAAGTTGTCCCGGGTGTCACGTACCGCCGATGTTTCAACTGAGTCAACTGAGATAACGCCACATCGCTCAGCATGATGTGGCGTTATCAGTTTGATCCTTTTGCTTGCACGACGCTAAATAATTTTAAGATATTTGTTCATGCCCAGTGTCAATCGTTGGATTATGCGCTGAGATGAGTGACGAAGGATTGCCGTCACATGCGTCTTTGAGGAGTTGTTGCAGGTTGTTCCAGTCATTTACCCAGCTTACCAATATATACATATATCTTCACGGAGCTTAAATTCAGAGCTGCCTAACGCAGCGGATATTCGTAGTTTCATGACCGTCGAGGACGCTTTCTGCTCTCGCCGCCACCAACTCGATTTGTGTACGGGTGGAAGTAAACCAAATATAGAGGTTTTTAAGCACACCAGTGTCTTCATTTTCTAAATTCGACATTCTCACGACCACGTGACAGTATAATAACACGCCCATATATACTGACTTTCGTAATATTAACGAAATACATAATACGGCCTACTCCAAAGTACAAACTACGAATCGTGAATATGGCTTCTTTTAATATCAACATAAGTTTCACTGTTACCTTCATATTTGTCCGCGGTAGCTTTACAGAGCACGCTCTGTAGAAACTCTGATTGGAAAGCAGCAGCTGAATAATCATGCGCATGCTTCTGCCCGTGATTATGACCAGCAGAGCATGCAGGAACAGCAGTTTAAAATAGGTGGCGAAGCTTTGAAAGTTGTAGGCGAATATGTCTACGTGGGACACCTACTGACCACAGGTAAGGACCACGAAATGGAAATAACTAGGAGAATAGGATTTTCATCATCATCACCATCAGCCTGACTATACCCACTGCAGGGCGAAGGCCTCTCCCATATTTCTCCACTTAACCCGGTTCTGTGCTAGCTGCATCCACTTGACCCCCGCAAACTTCTTAACCTCATCCACCCACCTAACTTTCTGCCGCCCCCTGCTACGCTTTCCTTCTCTCGGAATCCAGTTTGTTACCCTAAGCGACCATCGGTTATCCTCTCTTCGCACTACATGTCCTGCCCATGCCCATTTCTTCTTCTTAATTTCCACTAGAATGTCGGTAATTTGAGTTATTTCTCTGACCCACTCTGCACGCTTCCTATCTCTTAATGTTACCCCTACCATTTTTCGTTCTATAGCCCTCTGGGTTGTCCTCAACTTAAGAAGAGCTCTCTTGGTTAGCCTCCACGTTTCAGCCCCATAGGTGAGTACAGGTAAGATGCAACTGTTGTATACTTTCCTCTTGAGCGATACCGGTAAGCTGCTAGTCATAATCTGCGAGTGCATGCCAAATGTGCTCCATCCCAATATTATTCTTCTTGTTATTTCCTTTTTATGGTCCGGATCTGCGGTTACTACCTGTCCTAAGCAAACATAATCGCCTGCTACTTCCAGTACTTCGCTACCTGATGTAAACTGCTGTTCCTTCTCGAGGCTGTTGAACATTACCTTAGTCTTCTGCATATTGATTTTCAAGCCTACCTTTCTACTTTTCCTGTCTAGGTCATCAATCATTATTTGCAGTTCATCCCCCGAGTTTCTTAGCAAGGCAATTTCATCAGCAAATCGCAGATTACTGGGTATTCTCCATCTACCCTTATCCCTAACTGCTCCCATTCCAAGTCTCTGAATACTTCCTTTAAACAAGCTGTGAATAGTACTGGGGAGATTGTGTCTCCTTTCCTAACACCTTTCTTTATGGGCATTTTGTTACTTTCTTTATGCAGAACTATGGTTGCTGTGTAGCCACGATATATATCTTCCAGCACTTTCACGTACGGCTCGTCTACCCCCCGATTTTGCAATGCCTGCATCACCGCCGATGTTTCAACTGAGTCAAATGCTTTTTCGTAATCAATGAATGCTATGTATAAAGGCTGATTATATTCCGAGCATTTTTTATTCACCTGATTGATGGTATGGATATGATCGATAGTAGAATACCGTTTCCGAAAACCTGCTTGATCATTTGCTTGATTTCAGTCTAAGCTTGTCCTGATTCTATTAGCGAGAACCTTAGTAAATACCTTATACGTAACAGACAGTAAGCTGATTGGTCTGTAATTTTTAAGGTTCTTAGAGTCCCCTTTCTTATGAATGAGGATAATGTTTGCATTCTTCCATGGTTCCGGTACCGTCGATGACACCAGGCACTGCGTATACAGGGTGGCCAGTTTCTCTAGCACGATATACCCCCCCGTCCCTTAGCAAATCTGTAGTTATCTGATCCTCTCCAGCTGATTTCCCCCTTTTCATACTTGACCTCGTCCTTCGTCACTGGTGGAACGTCTGACTGTTTTTCCCTGCCTCCAATCTCGTTACAATCCTGACTACTTTGGCTGCTGTAGAAATCTGTATAGAACTCCTCGGCTACTTTGACTATCTTGTCCATATTCATGATGACGTTGCCCGCCTTGTCTCTTATCGCATACATATGGTTTTTGCCTATGCCCAATTTTTTGTACCGCTTTAAGGCTTCCCCCGTTCTTTACAGCATGTTCAATTTTCTCCATGTTATACTTCCTTATATCAGCCACCTTGCATTTATTGATTAGCTTTGATATCTGGGCCAATTTGATCTGGTCGGTTCGATTCGAAGCTTTCATACTTTGGCGTTTCTAATCAAATCTTTTGTCTTTTTAGATAGCTTACCGTTGTCCTCTCTATCCTACCGCCTACTTCTACCGCACACTCAATAATGATATCTCTGAAATTATTGTTCATTGCTTCTAGGGTAATGTCGCCATCCTCTGTTAGAGCTGAATATCTATTCTGTAGCGAGATCCTGAATTCTTCTGCCCTCCCCCTCACCGCTAATTCGTTGATGGGTTTCTTTCTTACTAATCTGTTCCGTTCCTTCTTCAGATTTAGGCTAATTCGGGACCTCACCAACCTGTGGTCACTGCATCGCACTTTCCCGATTACCTCTACATCTTGCACAATGGCGGGGGTTGAACACATTATGAAGTCAATTTCATTTTAGTCTCCCCGTTAGGGATTTCGATGGAGCGCAATTGCAAGGAACACAAACATTGTCTAGTCACTTACTGGTACCACACAAGAGGAAAGTGCATTGTAAGACAGGTATTCGGCTCTGAAATGTTCAGCGCCTGATGCTGAAGAGAACGACAACAACCATGTTCAACGCCTGATGGTCAGGAAAGGAGACGACCACGCCCGCTTCGACGATCGCGCGCGTGCTGACACAAGCTCTACGACTGATCGACGAAAGTTGCCCTGACTGTTCACAGCGTAGCGCCCTGTGCAAGGCCTTCTATTACAAGTGGTGGAGGTGCCAGTGTCCCCTCTACCTGGACCTTCGCCGCCGAGCGTTGCCTTCCATTTGCACGATGCTTGAGGTCGCCAACTAACCGCCAATCCCTTCCATTTCATCGACTGTCATCTCTCCCGGCGCAGCGATCCAGCGTGACCCACCATCTTCAGCGGCACCGATGACACGGATGTGGAAGACTCGTTGGGGTCGTATGATCGCGTAAGTGCGTACAAGTGGAACGACACCGAGAAGCTCAAAACGTTTTTTTTTTTTATTTGAGCGACTTTGCCATTCTATGGTTTCGTAACCATGAGGCTGACATTTCTATCTGGACGGTTCTCAAGGCAAGCCTGAACGAAGTTTTTGGCCGTCCCACTATACGCAAGCTTCGCGCCGAGCAACGCTTGCAAAGTCGGGCACAAGCCAGAGAAAACTTCACAAGTTACAGAGAGGAAGTCGTCGACCTCTGCAAGCGAGTGAACTTTACCATGAGCGACGCCAATAAGATCAAGCACATTATGCAAGCATTGACGCTGATGTTTTTATCAGCTTCTGCCAAAGCTTAGATGAGCTGCACAAACAGCGGCTTTCAACACGACGTGCTGGTCTTTAGCAGGCCACCTATTCCAGCTTGGATCTCGCTAGGGACAGTTCCCTGGGCCAGCAGTCGCTCAATCAGCCCATTCAACAGTTTGTTCGTGAGGAAGTGCCACGACAGCTTTCCCTGTCTACCTTCCCGCCAGCTCCTGCACCTGCGCCGCCACTCACTCCCACTATTCAGTGTGTCATAGAAGAGCTGGGTCGCTCAGGCTCTGCCACCACCTCCTCAGCAGCCCCTGGTGGCGGCTTCTCTCGTACGCTGATGTTTCGGGGCGGCCACAGCCCTCTCCTGTCGCCCCTGTGTACAGCCGGCCTCCCCTCCTATACGATACTCAAGGACCTCAGCAAACGCACCGACCTGCAATCCCTGTTATTGTCCTGTTCTCCGCCGTTGATCACTACCACAGCCAGCCAACGCTTCACGAACGCAAGACAACCGACCTATCTGCAACGCCTGTGATGAGGCAATGTGGCTCGTTTGTGCCGCAATCGTGGCCCTCATCCGTACGACTACACGCGTGAGCCGACGTACAATCTTCACCCGTCCTCCTCGCCCATGTTCCCTGAGCCTCGTCTGCAGTCCTTTTCAAGTTACGATCGCCACTTCCACTGCTTTCGTCATACCAATTGGGCTCTATGAGTTTAATGCCATGCCATTGGGACTGTACAATGCCCCTGCCATATTCGAACGCATGATGAACAACCTACTCAGAAGGCTCAAATGGTACACTTGCCTTCGTTACCTGGAAGGACGTTGTCGTCTTTTTTCCGGATTTCTCATCTCATCTTCAGCGTCTTGAGACAGTACTGCGATGCCTGGCCGACGCTGGCCTCCAAATATATTTAAAGAAGTGCCGTTTCGGATCACGGCAACTAACCATGTCTCGGACATGTCGTCTCCAAGTATGGCGTTCTTCCCGATACGGCAAAATTGCACGCTGTAGCCGAATTTCCAAAGCCCACTACTGTGAAAGACCTCCGCAGCTTTGTCGGCCTCTGCTCTTACTTGCGCCGCTTCGTTCGCAATTTCGCCACAATCATTGACCCTCTAACTAAACTTCTGTCCAGCCACAATCTTTCAGCCTGGTCTCCACACTGTGATGAAGCCTTCGCGACACTCCTCCGCCTTCTTATGACTCCGCCATGTGAAGCGTCATTTCGACCATTCTTCGCCCGCGGAAATCCACACTGATGGCAGCGGCGTCGACCTCGGCGCAGTACTCGCTAAGTGGAAGTCTGGTTTGATGACTGCGTTGTCGCTTCCGCCAGCAAACCCCTGCCAAAGCTGAAACAAACTATTCCGCCACCGAGAAAGATTGTCTAGCTGTCCTCTGGGCAAAAGCCAAACTTAGGCCCTACTTGTATGGCCATTCCTTTGACGTCACTACCGATCATCACTCCCTCTGCTGGCTGTCTTCTTAGAAAAATCCTTCCGGTCGACTGGCCCGTGGGCTCTGAGGCTCCAAGAATGCATTAACGTCGTCTATCGCTCTGGCCGTAAACATGCCGATTCTTATCATCTCTCAAGATCTTCTTTGTCGTCTGAAGCCACTTCTGCTATATCCGTCCTACATGCTACCAACATGTCCACCGATATGACTTCCGAGTAACGCAATAACTCATGGATCGCTTCACTCCTGAATTTTTATCTGGCCGAGCATCACGACCTCATTGCCGTCCTCTCTGTCGCCAGCCTCACCATTTCGCCATCAGAGACGAGCTTCTTTACCGTACGAATTACCTTCTGGATTGTAGAAAGTGGCTGCTTGTTATTCCGACCCATCTGCGCTCTTTGATTTTCTCCCATTACCACGTTGATCTCCAGTGTACCCACGCCGGCTTATTTAAAACCTTTACTCACCTGCGATAGTGGTACTACTGGCGTAGGAGGTACCGTTATGTTCGCCGGTTCATCCAGTCCTGTCCAGAGTATCAGCGCCGTTTTCGGCGCTGCTATTCTGGACAACCGTTCCTATTCTGCCGTTGACCTGCTCAGCTCAGCCCTTTGAGCGCGTTGGAATTGACCTGTACGGCCCTCTTCCTAGCACGTTAACTGGAAATCGCTGGATCGCCCTAATACTGGGATAGTTGCCTCCTACCGGTACCGACCTATGGGGCTGAAACGGCGAGGTTGACGGAAGGGGTTGTACTTAAGTGAGGACAACGCAGATGGCCACTGCCATTGCACGTTAGTGATTTTTGTGATTAATAAGCGATACGGGAAGCTGTCAAACTTTTTTTTGTTTAAAGAATGATTAAAAGTTCCTTATGAATTCAATTTATACTCTTCTGCCGTTTGACCCATCGAACGCGGGATTTCAATTTCCCGCCCCTTTTAAGGTACCAAAACACAAACAACTGTTCTTCCCCAGCGCCTTCCATTGGATAATCATGACTCATATATTAAGTGATGTCCTGCTCACTCTATCGCGCTTCAACATAAAGTGCGACTTTAATCTTTCCTGTGCTATATTGTTAGGATGAAAGAAGTGCGTTAGCTGATGCACTTCAACATTGGCTTCAAGATGTGGTCACTGCGAGAAGGGGGGGGGCGGTGGGGGGGAGTGTTCTCTAAGAATTAGGCAGGTTTCAGGTTTGATTCATCCTGTCGAAAAACACTCTCTGTTATGTTAAGCAGAAAGACCGACTAAGTTGTGTGAAAATAACTCCATTAAAAAGACTTTTCATATACTCTTGTAGTGTCAGCAATAAATTATCACTCCTCCGAAAACACTCGCATAAATAATTTTGTTGATGCCTTACAGATTTATCACCACTTATCATGTAGAGTCGATGTATACGTATATCCCCGATCTTATTTCGGACTCAAATGCTATTATCATCGCCATTTAACGAATGTGTAAGCTTATCCTCAGCATTATATAAATACAAGCAAGCAGGGGTAGTGCACCTTTTATTACCATGTGCAGAAATTGTCTCTAATACAAGAGAAATGAAAAAATACATTGAAATGTTTTCTCAAACTAACAAGTGGGTGCAAGCGTCCGAACCTCTGTGACATTTGCTAATTAGTTGTCAAAACGCCAGATTAAGCTTTAAAAATAGATGTGCAATATGACATTATGCGGCGGGTGCACTATCATAAACCCATAATGCTTGCCCGTGTTACTCATACATCTCATAATTTTCTCTTTATATTCTTCGAACTCTATCTTGATGACGGTAATGCCTGGCACCCTTAACAGTTAATATGGATCAGCCTTCTTGTTGGCACACTGCATAAATCTCGCCACTTCGTGACATAAAATTTCACCAAATCGTTGCGGTCCGAAAAAAAAGCTTTGCCTTTATGCGAAAGCTTCTTGCGCCTGTACCCCACCGAACCCTGCAGTTTTGCAATACGTGTTCGCAGTAATTTTCCCATTGGGGCTTATTATTTCTCGATACATTTTTCTTGGACCCGTAAAGGCCATTATTTCACGAAGATTTCTATTTCTCTGCCCGCATTGAATTTATTACTCTGCATTAAATTTCTAAACGTAATACCGCCTTTCAATGTAATACAATCATTAACCTCTTGCATTTACGTCGTGCACAGCCGATTTTTCTTCCAAATATGGCTTTTATTGAAGCTTTAATTATTCTACAAGTGCTGTGGCAGTTTGCATGTTATCACTTTAAGACAGCGAACAACATTGGATAGTATCTGAGAACGGGATCTATGCACGCTGGCACCTGAGCTATGAGTACGCGGGTGCAGCGCGTAAGCATGAAAATTGTTTTGTATTCGTTAAGGTTCGAAAGCAAATCAGGCTATGCGAGAAACCCTAGTGGAGGGCTTCGGAAACATTGACCACCTGGGAGCCTTCAACGTGCACTCATAATGCATATTGTATGGTCTTCTGGCATTATGATCATCATCATCATCATCAACCTGACTATACCAACTGCAGGGCGAAGGCCTCTTCTATATTTCTCTATTTAACCCGGTTCTGTGCTAGCTGCATCCCCTTGACCCCTGCGAACTTCTTAACCTCATCCACCCACCAA
This sequence comes from Amblyomma maculatum, assembly GCA_023969395.1. Classification (NCBI taxonomy): domain Eukaryota; kingdom Metazoa; phylum Arthropoda; class Arachnida; order Ixodida; family Ixodidae; genus Amblyomma; species Amblyomma maculatum. The sequence goes on along the minus strand of JAJIZL010034712.1, from coordinate 112,221 downwards.
ACTTTCTGCCGCCCCTGCTATTCTTTCCTTCCCTTGGCACCCAGTTTGTTACCCTAAGCGACCATCGGTTATCTTCTCTTCGCACTACATGTCCTGCCCATGTCCATTTCTTCTTCTTCTTAATTTCCGCTAGAATGTCGGTAGCTTGAGTTATTTCTCTGACTCACTCTAAACACTTCCTATCTCTTAATGTTGCCCCTATCATTTTCAGTTCCATCACCCTCTGGGTTGTCCTCAACTTAAGTAGAACCCTCTTGGTTAGCCTCCACGTTTCAGCCCCATAGGTGAGTACGGGTAAAATGCAACTGTTATACACTTTGCTCTTGAGCGATACCGGTAGGCTGCTAGTCATATTCTGCGAGTGCTTGCCAAATGCACTCCATCCCAACCTTGTTCTTCTTGTTATTTCCTTTTCATGGTCCGGATCTGTGGTTACTACCTGTCCTAAGTAGACATGTTCGCCGACTACTTCCAGTACTTCACTACCTAATGTAAACTGCTGTTCCTTCCCGATGATGTTGAACATTACCTTAGTATTGATTTTCTAGCCTACCTTTCTACGTTCCCTGTCTAGGTCATCAATCATTATTTGCAGTTCATCCCCCGAGTTACTTAGCAAGGCAATGTCATCAGCAAATCGCAGATTACTAAGGTAATCTCCATCTACCCTTATCCCTAACTGCTCCCATCTCAAGTCTCTGAATACTTCCCCTGACTAAGCTTTGAATAGTATCGGGGAGATTTTGTCTCCTTGCCGTACTCCTTTCTTTATGGGAATTTTGTTGCTTTCTTTATGCAGAACTATGGTTGCTGTGCAGCCACTATATATATCTTACAGCACTTTCACGTACCGTTCGTCTACCCCCTGATTTCGCAATGCCTGCATCACCGCTGAGGTTTCAACTGAGTCAAATGCTTTTTCGTAATCAATGAATGCTACGTATAGGGACTGGTTATATTCCGAGCATTTTTCTATCACCTGGTTGATGGCATGGTTGTAGTTCACAGTAGAGTACCATTTCCGAAAACCTGTTTGATCCTTTGCTTTATTGCATCTAAGGTTGTCCTGATTCCATTAGCGATTACCTTAGTAAATACCTTATACGTAATAGACAGTAAGCTGATTGGTCTGGAATTTATAAGGTCATTAGAGGCTCCTTTCTTGTGAATGGGGATAATGTTTGCATTATCCTCATCCAAGGAGAAAGTTTCGTTATTATGTTGCTCTTATTCTCTGAATTGGGCAAGGTGGTAGATTCGGGAAATGATTCGCATTCGACTTTGTTTTCTTAGCGAAGTACTTCCGAAACAGGAAAAGTTACTATTCAACTTTACGTCATACCTTTCAATTGCACTCAGCTGCTGCATCGGCAAAGTAATTTAATGAATGGTTTTTACGCGCGTGGGTTAGTACCTGGAGCAATATGACCTGTATTGAAATTTTATGTCCGGAGTTTGTCGTAGCCGCTCCTCTATCAACAATATGGTGGACCTCTTATCATCTGTTCAGCACCAAAATTTTTTGAAGATGGACACTTGATTATTTTTGGACATCAAAGCCGCCAATGAAAACGTATTCATAAGGCCATTTTAGACAGCTTGGAAGCTGCTGAGATAAAAGGCCGCGTGTTGACCTGTGTGAGTAGCTCTCAGAGATGCCCTATTTGGTTCAGACTGAAGGCAGATCAACGTATTTACATCAAAGTTGGCGTGGAGCTCCACAGTGTGGTGCGCTGAGCCCAACTCTTGTACGAAGACTTTCTGCCACAATCTCACCTCAATCGGCACCTATGCAATTGATGTCTGTATTTGGGCATCCCGTCTGACTCGTTCTCAAGCTCGTGCAGGGCTACCAATGGCGACATTTATATGGACGTCTTACCTTCGTTTGCAGGACCTACATATTTCGTCTCAGAAATGTTAACTTGGGGCATTCACACGAGAAACAGTGTCCCGTTACCCCGTATGCACCAACGGCAAAGCTATTCACAATGAGAAAGTTATTACTTTCTTTGGGTTATCAACGATAACAATCTCTCATGGAGCCTCCATTTCAGCGACACGGGAAATAGACATTTGCGACTACTCAAGTTCTCCCTTTCCTCGAAGGAACTTCCTTGATGCGTCAAATGTACTGCAACTACGTTGGGCTACATGCAGCACTGCGTCCATATTTATTAATATCACAAAAATGAACATTCAAACTTATAAAAGTCTTCTGGCACAAGCTCTTCGTATCAGCCTCGGTCTACCTAAATGTGTTTAAACAACAGTGACCGTCTTTTTCCCGGGAACATGGTGCTACAGTGCACATTGCTGCTCACATCATGCGAACATATTTTCGGCGCCTAATACGAGTCCCCAGTCATTATAAAAGCAACTTTTCCATTAGTTAGGCGCATCACTGCATTCACTACAGATATAAAAGCTAATCGCTCCTATATGACTTCGCAGTTCACCTCAGTCGCAAAACCATGCCCGCCCATATGAAGCGTGCATCAGCGTTGGACAAAAAGGTTTATTCCTAATATTAATAAGAAAACCTATACGTCACCGCCTGAAAACGCATGACGTTGAATTATCTGAACATGACATACATGTTTACAGAGATGGCTCATTGAATGCAACCATTTCCGTGGGTTCTGTGATAATACGGGACGTTAAACCCCACAAATCAAATCAAATCAAATCCGTGATAATACCGACCAAGGCCATTTAGATAAATATTTTATAGTCACATTTTCCACTGATACTGAACTAGCCGCCCTACGTGCTCCAGCTGAATTCATTTTCCAATAGGTCCAGATGACTGAACCATGCTCACTGCTTTTAAAGCAGCCCTTCAAAGCTTGCAAGCTGCGCTACGTCGCAGGCGACATAAGTAGGTAGAGAGGTCCGCCAGCTGTACCACAGCGCCATATCTGAAAATCACAATAAAATGTTTCGGTGCCTGCCAGGACAGTGCGCCATTAGTGCAAACCTCCAAGCGGAAGAGGCTGCCCGTTCTTTCTATAACGATGGCGTTCCATTCAGAATCCCTTAATCGTGGATGGACGCAACATTTGCGCTTCGCTCTGGCACTGGAGCTGAGATGTTCAGCCTGTATCATGGGGGAGGGGTTTGTATCAACCTTCTCAGGGCATTGTACTGAGGACTACGTCTTCGCCTTGCCCATAAGATACTGCGTTTATAACCAACGTTGATGGGCCGTTTATGGCACGATGTTGCTTCAAATATGCTTTCCGGATTGGAATGGCCGACTGCCCTGCCAGTGGTGTAAATTGTGGCTGTCAAGAGACAGTTGAGCATCTCCTTTATTAATGCCCTGCAATTGGTCGTAAAATACTTGAGTTGCGCTGTGCGCGGGAGTGCCTCAATCCCGGTCATTTAATGGCGGATAACATCCTAGGTATGTTGTCACAGCAGTCGACTGCCTTCAAGGCTTACAAGGCCCTGTTTTAATTCTTGACAGCCACCGGCTTGAGAGGGAAATTGTTACTGTGCTCCTAGTTCCTTTCTCCTTCCCCCATTGATGCCCTTATCCTTCATTTCTTCCCGGTGTAAGATAGTCAACCGGAAGCCTTCCTGCTTATCATCCCTGCCTTCCCACCTTCTCCCTATTTATAATGTACCTACGTACATAGCGCAATATGTACTTCATCGCCACGTGAAGGAAGAACTGTGCCTGCGGTTAAGTTTAAAAATTCTATTTTATCCTGCGGGATAAAAACATCAAACTGTAATACTATGTCCTGTATATTATTAAGTTTCCTAAATTGGAAATAACCTTCGCCAATTTGCACATATTTGAACTAAACATACATGCGGCTTTTAAGACGTAATCATTAAAGAGTGTTTTAATGAAAATGCATATTTCAGTACATTTGAAGCGGAGGGTAATACAAACGAATGATCCTCAGAGGTTTAAAGTGCAAGCCATAATACTAAAGCATGTCGTCAAGTTGATAGTGAATAAAATATGGATTACAAACCTACCTCACAAGTACTGATAAATCCACATGCCATGAGAAAAAGCAGGAATGCACCCCTATATTGCTTCATCTTGTCGCCTGGCAAGCTGAAAAAATTGACGTGAACGTTTTTGCATTCAAAAAGGAAATATGGATGGATGTTTTACAAATATTTCTATACGTCAAATGAGAACAACACAAAGTAATCTTTTTCTTAGAAAGTGTATGTAATAAATTATCAGATTCGATATTTCGTATATTATCCCATACCTATGTAGTTATTGACAGGATTTCAAATAAACAGTCAATACAAATAAAAAGAGAGCTTCATCCTTCATGCAAGATGAAAGTACATAGGATAAAAGGTTAATGCTTTAGAGTTGTGCAGAAGGTGCAGCCCATTACATATTAATATTTGTTTCAAGTGTGTCAATTCTAAGACACGTTGACTTGATTTCATTTTCGTTTCACCAGTACAACTGAAAGGACTTCCAGGCAAAAGGTGGTTATGCAGCTTGACTGGGCTAAAAAAAACGCTTCAAAGTAGTGGCATCGACATATAAGAGAAATACTGCGGGAGAAGGATACATGTAAATAGAGTGGAAAATACACACTACAAGATATATGGAACAAATACAATTGATAAATGCCGTTGCTTTGTGTAATCTGTGTAGGTTTTAGGCCCACCTACTACAATAAACTTAGTTGTATTGCTAAGGACATGTAATAAATTCAAAGACATGCTGACATTTCTCCAGTACGCAGTTTAAACAGATATAGATTCATTACCAGTAAAATGAACACATCAAATAATACAACACATTCAAAACTTTATAGACAAATGCATAAAAGTTGCTCTGTACGTCAGTGTGCACCTACATGGTGACAAGTAATAAATATACAAGCATCTCAAGGCTCAAGAAGATACCGTCGCAAGTCTTTGAAATCAAAAATTGCAGTGTATTTATAATGTTTAGTAGGCGAGGAAAGTTTTGTTTTAGTGTTTGGAGTTTATAATTAGTTCTAAAACGAGGGAGAAACCAAGTATTGGCGCTGTGACAAGGAGAAGTATGTTTACTTATTAACGACTCCGTTTCGCTAATAAAAGCTTTGTAAGAGCAGTTATAGAAAGAAAAAAGAAGCATGCGGTAAATTTTGAAATTTGATACATTTGAAACAAAATCTTCGTTAGAGATAAGTAATAATCATTTGCGACGGGGCGCAGGCTTTTCTTCTGGAGGTGAAGAACCTTCAAAATATTTGTTTGGGAAGTTGTTGCCCAAAGTAATCTGCAAAAATTATTGTGAGAGTTAAAGAGTGCGTAATAAATTTGACACTTAACTTAGCGGGCAATAGTGTTCGGCATCGTGATAATACTCCCGTTGCCACAGCGAGGTTTTCATAGATGTTATAGGTGGCTCCGTAAAACGCAGAGGGAGAAGAAATAACTAGAAAGTTTTATTGCGATATTATAACCTTCTTCTTGAGCACTCAAGCCTTCTCCACCCTTCTTCCGTTCCCCTAATTTTCGCGCACATTTTTTACTTTACAGTATTTATCAAAGCCATAGAATCCTGTATCTTGCTGCTATCAGATCGTTCGTGGCCTTCCCCACGGAGTTCTCAGTCCAACTTTACCATTACGCAAATTAGCCTGGTGAGTGAACTGCTAACTATTATGCACATAATTTTTTTAAATACAAAACGCAACAAACATAGCACAAGCGAGGAGACGGAAACTGCGTTTGCAGCAACTGTATGATTTATTGAAAGAAAACGAATATATACAAAAGTGCTCTGACAACCAAGTGCGCATGTTGGACAGATTGAACGGTGATGTCTTGGGCATCAGCGAGCTCAAGTGGACCGGAATGAGAGAATTTAATTCTGGCGACCATTATGTCTTTTATTGTGGGCACGAATCTGGAAGAAGGAATGGGATTGCACTCATAGCAAACAGAAAATGGGCAAAGCAGTGATAGGGTACAACCCCAAAAACGACCGAATGATTTCACTTCGAATACAAGGTCACCCTTCGAATACAAGGTCACCCTTTCAACATAACAGTTATCCAAGTCTATGTACCAACCACTACGGCTAAGAAGCTGAGGTTGAGAGATTTTATGCTGACCTGCAATGCCCTTTAGACCCCACTCCATCATCAGACGTTCTTTTTCTCATAGAAGACTGGAATGCTAAGATGGGGAGTGAAGAAATATCCGGAATTAAAGGCAAGTTCGGTCTTGGTGAGCCAAATGAAGCTGGGCAGAGGCTAGTGGAGTTTTGTCAAGAAAACAATCTGGCCACAACGAATACTCATTTTCAACAGCACAATAGGCACCTGTACGCATGGACTTCACCGGACGGTCTGTACAAAAATCAGATTGGTTATATTCATTGCCGGCAGAGATGGAGAAGCGCTATACAAGCATTAAAAGAAAGGCCTGGGGCTGATTGTGGCACCGATCATCAGCTTCTTGTTGGCAAATTTAGGCTTCAATTGAGGAAACCGCAGAAAACTAGAAGGCATTTCAGGTATGATATGGATCAAATTCCATCAGAATATGCTGTGGAAGCGAAGAATCGATTTCAAGAATTAGATCTAGAAGAAGGAGAGCCTGAAGAGATGTGGACTGATGTGCGCGATATAATACAAGAAGTTTCTACCAAGGTAATTCCAAAGGAAAAGAAATGCAAGAAAGCAAACTGGTTATCTGAAGAGGCTTTGAAAATAGCTCAGGAAAGGAGGATGGCAAAAGTTATGGAGGAAAGAGAAGGATACAAGGTTCTCAATGCGGATTTTCAGAAAATAGTAAAGAGAGATGAGAATGCCTTCCTGAAAATGCAGTGCCAAGCGGCTGAGGAAAACAGCCGATTTAGGAACACAAGAGAATTGTATAAGACAATCAAAGATATCAAATGAAGCTTGCGTGTTAAGCTGGGCGTGATAAAGGACAAACAAGGACAAACTGAAGCCTCCGAGATAAAGAAGAGGTGGCGGGAATACACAGAACTGTACAAGAAGGACCCGGATGTGCAATCCCAACATAAGACGGTTGTGATCCCTGATCTCGAGCCGGGCATCCTGAAGAGTGAAATTGAATGGCATTAGCCAGCCTTGCTAAGAACAAAGCTAGCGGAATTTATGGCATTCCAGCTGAGTTGCTTCAAAACCTCAACTACGACGTGGTCAGCGTTCTGTATACATTCCTAGGTAGCACAAAGTGGGCTATGAAGGGTGGGCCCCGGTGGGTCTGATGTAAGCAATGCAGGAGAGCCCCGATGAGCTCAATGTGGGTGCTGCAAGACGGGCTGACGTAGGCCTGAAGGGGGCTGTCGACAAAGCCCCGATGGGCCCACTAGGGACCGATGCAGGCAGCTCTTGCGGGACTGCCAGCACTTTTCCCGCATTGCCAAAAGGGCACATCCCGCCAACTCCCCCCTATGGTCCTACTTTGGACAGATTCGGGCTGCTGCTCTGGATGAACATTTTTTTTTATTTCGGTTAGCCCCTCAGATAATGACATAGGACCGATGCGGGTTCTATACCGCAAGCCGCACTTGGCCTTGCCCACATTATTGTCATTGGGGTCCGATGCAGGAAATTGATGGGAAGCCCTAGTCCAAGTTTTCCCAATCAATATTTATACACATATTTAATTATTTATACATGTCGGCACTTTCTAAAAGCCACAATATTAAATTATACAATAATTCATAACATTAATCTAGCCTAAATGACTTCACGTACATCTTGTTCTGGCTACGGAGATGTGTGTTCTGAACAGTAATATTGTGCTGAGAGTTGCAGGCTGTCCACAGCATCCACATAAGGAGCAACAGTTAGCAATCAGTATGTTTTAGTATTTTTAGCGCAATATTCATTAGCGCGAGAAATAAAGCCGTGTAATATTTCTAACCGACTAAGCATGGCAACAACTATTATGTAAATTATCTATAATAGTAATTTAGGGCGACATCTAATACAATTAAAGGTTGGAAAAACGAATACATAATTGCACGCACGCCTTCTAGCCCCATTACGGCCGATGTGGGACCTAGAGTGGTTTTGTGTGGGCAGCCCCAATTGAGCTGGGTGTTGTTCTTGAACCTAAAGCCCATTTGCTGTTGCACGTGCCTTCAATTTCCCCACAAGGGACTGATGTTGGTATTATGCGGGCCCTCCCGCCTTCCAGCCCTATTACATCCTATGTGGGACCTAAAGCGGTTTAGCTAAGGCTGCCTTATTTGGGCTTGACGAGGGCTTGCCTAAATTGAGCTCTTATTCATATTTCAGCTGCTCTCAAGTAACCTGCAAGGGGCCGATTGGGGCAGCATGTGGGTATATCCCTTTTTTTTTGCCACAATGGGGCCGATGTTGGTCCCAAAAAGATTTTATGGGGGCGGCCTAATTTCGGATCTATGAGGGCTTTCCCATAAAGAGCCCACATTTAGGTGGGATCGCCCTCAAATATCCGACAAGGGACCCTTGTGGTCTGGATGCAGGAATGTGCTCTGCATTAGCCCGAACAACGCCGCTATGTGACCCATGCAGGAGGAACAGGGGCAAGCGCAAGTGAGGCTTGCCCGCTTTTGCCCCATCGGGGACCGATGCAGGTTTTATGATGGTTGCCCCAGCCCCACTTGCCTACATCGGACTTACTGGGGTCCCACATTTTGGGCTACCTGGGTTATTTCAGCAAATTTGGACAACCCTGCAATGGCTACAGGATTGGAGAAGGTTAGTTCACATCCCCATTCCAAAGAAAGGCAGTGCCAAAGATTGTTCCAACTACAGCACAATCGCGCTTATTTCGCATGCTAGCAAAGTGATGCTGAAAATCCTCTAAGGTAGGCTGCAGCAGTATGTGTATCGGGAGCTTCCAGACGTGCAAGCTGTGTTTCGCAACGGAAGAGGAACTAGAGACCAGATTGCCAACCTTTGCTGGATTATGGAAAAAGCAAGAGAGTTCCAGAAACCCATCTACTTCTGCTTTATTGATTATGCGAAAGTGTTTGACTGCGTAGATCACAACACATTGTAGCAAGCTCTCCAAAAGATGGGAGTTCCACTTCACCTCATCTGTCTCCTCAGGAACCTCTACGAAGGACAAGAGGCCACAGTCAGAACTGGGCCAGGTCTTACTGATTGGTTCCCGAATGAGAAAGGAGTGAGACAAGGCTGCATACTGTCGCACTGCCTATTTAACCTATATGCTGAGTGCATCATGAGGAAGGCCGGTCTGGACAAGTGTCACCCGGTAATAATTAGAAGGATTATTAACGATAAGTCCTGAACGGTGCGCACACTCCCAGACACCCTTAGAGTGAGTGCGTGTAGCTGTTCTGGTCGCATTGGAGATGCCCTCGACCTTCGTGGCAAGCTCAGCCAGAATTCAACTACCTTGTAGTGACAGAAGGAGGTGCCCGTTTGGTGCCCAGCTGTTGCCTGTTCAAGCCAGAGTAAGGGTCGGAGTCAGAAGTAACCAGCAAAACAAACTTTATACATAGTAAGAGACTATACAGAGGAATACACCAACACTAAAATTGCACAGACGAGAGGTTCGCAGAAAAACAAACGCTAAGCATGCAACTACAGAGGTATTCAATAACACAGAGGCTTTACAACACAAATCGAACACGAGAGAGTCACATAAACAAACACCATATTGTTCACCGGGCACTGGTACAGTCCGACGCCTCGAGAGTCACAATGTGGCCACCATGCAAGACGAGCGCCGCTCCCTCGCAGGTCCGTGGGCTTGCCAGCAGCGGGGGATCCCCGGGAGTGCAGCCGAAGCACTTGCGAATGCGTTGCAATCACTGACTGACTGAGAACACTATGCCGCGTCTTTCTGTTAAGGCGCGCCAAAACGAGCCAAAACACAACACTAAGCGTCGCTGGTTAGAGCGCTCCCTTTTCCTCCCTTCGAGCCGCGTGTCGTCATTGGCTAGGTCCCGTAAAATTTTCTGGAGACGTCTAGCATTTTCCGGACTGATGAATCCCCATGATCGCCGGGTGATGAGAAAGAGGGTGACGGCGAAGCTTACAAAACTACGCGATCTCTTGCCCGGGGAAGGAGGTTCTTTCTAGAACAACGTAGATCCTTCCATGCGATGCCGCGCGGGCCTCGCACCGCACCGGCTTAATAAAAATGTGCGACGATTTCATGACAAGTCTTCAGCTGGAGTGAAGATTGCTGGAAAACCTATCAACAACCTTAGATATGCGGATGATAACACTTTAATGGCAGAAAGTAAAGTGGAACTCAAGAGACTTCTGATGCGCGTACAAGAAGACAGTGAGAAGTTTGGGCTTAAACGGAACATTAAAAAGACAAAGATCAGGCGTCTTGCCCTATCAAGTCCTGGAGCATCAAGGGACAAGAAGTGGAAGCTGTGACAGATTTCTTTTCTTGGGCTCCAAGATTACCACAGAAGGGGACTACAGCCATAAAATTGAGACGCCTGCTTCTGGGAAAGGGAGCCATGGCTAGCCTTGACCCCATAGTAAAGAGCAGAGACATTAGACTGCCAACCAAGATCCGTATAACTCGTGCTATGGTCTTTCCAGTTGGGATGGATGGTTGCGAGAGTTGGACTGTGAAGAAGGCTGACCGCCGAAGAATTGACGCGTTTGAATTGTAGTGCTGGTGGAGACTCTTGAGAGTTCCCTGGACTGCCAGAAGATCAAATCAGTCGATTCTGTCGATCGTAAACCCTGACTGCTCATTATAGGGTCACATTCTGAAGTTAAAGCTAAGCTACTTTGGTCATCTGATGAGAAGAGAGGAGTCGCTGGAAAAAGCTTTGATGTTGGGAAAAGTTGATGGTCATCGGAGAAGGGGTAGGTAGCGAACGCGATGGTTAGATGGCATCCTCGAGGCGCTGCAGATGAAGTTATGTGACGTTAGGAAGATAGTGAGAGACCGGAAAGCGCAGACGGATATGGTCCATAGGGTCACAAAGCGTCGGACACGACTGAACTGAACTGAAGGTATAATAATTGTTGTCTGTATATTGCAATTTATTTTCTTTAAGAGTCGATAAGGCTGTCTCGGTTGATCTGTTTTTCCGAAATCCATGTTGGGCATCGGTTAGCACCCTATGCTTATCTAATAAATGCATTACTCTAATATAAATTTGTTTTTCTAGCCCTTAAGAAAATACAGGGAGAACAGGTTTTGGTCTGTAGTTTGAGAAGAGATTTTTATCACCACCTTTATACACCGCAGTTAACCTAGCTTGCTTCATAGCATCTGGAAATACCCCCGTCTCTAGTACCAAGTTATAGATATGAGTTAGAATAGAAATAATAAGCTCCAAGACATATTTAACAGGTTTTATTTGTACATTATCCATGTCTAGTGCACTACTATTGTTCAACTGAATAAATGTTGTGTAGATTTCTGATTCACTGGTTGCCTGCAAAAACAGACTTTCGGGAACACTATGCATAGTTATATCTAAGCTTACTGAATTATTGTCGCGTTTTAACTTAATTTTAAAATCTAATGTAGTCAGGAGCCTATCCCACCCTCTTACACAAAGTAGCACGTCAAGTCTCGTCAGGAACCACCACAATTTCGAGGCTACGTATGTTGTGAATGTACCAACCCGGGACAGTTGAGAGTGGTGTGGGTAATGAAGGTTACCGTGCAGTGTGTCTTGTTGAATATTTTGTCCATTGAGGGCAAGTGCAGATAGCAACATTGAAAGGCTGCGCTAACGTCATACGCCTAAATTATGCATATCTAACATCGACTGATTAGACTCTCGTAATAGTACGTCTTGACGCCGTTACTGTGCCTCTTCCGAGTCGAAGAATTTGTGACGTCTGCCCTGTGGAGCCTTACTTGTAGATTGTTCACTACCCATCGTGCACACATGGCTATCCCCAAACGACGCACATGGTCGAGGGATTCTACGACCCTGTCGACAACATTCTCTCTCGAGCTCCAGAACCGACACGTAGTGCGTCGCCTACGCGAAACCGTGCCTGTTTGCCCCCGTCCGTTCCACTTCCGCGCCAAAACATGTCGGCATCTATTCCAACTACGCTGCGTTCCCTCCACCTCCGGCGGGGCGAGCCGTCTTGTAAATACGCTATCGTTTTGGAGTACCATCGAGGCAACATGCCGGCTACCGGATTTCCGCGTAAAAGGGCTATTAAGCTTTCGATTTCAAATAAAATAAGAAATTAAACGTTTGAAGCTCGGAGAATTTTGTTCATTCATCTGTGACAACAGCCTGAATAAACATTAAGGTGCGCTAGCTTGATTATAACAGCGTGTCTAGCCGCTTTTCTGGAAGATCGACAGCTTTTGCTTTGACACTTTTTCTGCCAAGCCATTCAATAAAAATACCTAAAGAATAATTTTTGTTATTGAATTCGGCTATACGAAAAATTAAGGCAGATTTCTATAGATGAATATGAACAGCTATTATTTTATTGGACTAAGCCTAGGGCAGACCGTATCTTGTAACACATTGGTTACATTTATCTTAGACACCCGGAATATATTCGCATAGATGAGCCCCTGAGCTTATTCAATAAATAATCCAATAGGCAAAACAGAGAAATACATTGAATCCATCACGGAGTCTCACTGCGCGAAATGACTGGCGTCATTAGGATAGGTTCAGCGTCATTAGGATAACAAACCTAACGTTTGGTGAGAAGCAGACGCTGCTAGGAAACTATCCGCAGCTTACCAGAAAAATCTATTCTGGCAATGTGACCATTTTTTGCTAAGACAATAAGACTCACCTATTCAAAAATGAACTTTCAGTTCGAAAGAAACTGTTAGGTAATGTAAAAGCAGCTAGGTTGAGTCGTTGCACCGGTGTTTATTTACAGTTTTATACCACTTTCAGCGTTGCATTAGACATCTTCACACCGTTTCTGTTAGCAAAATCTTAAAACTCTTCGATATGCTATCCTTCAGGTCAAGGTTATATGGAGGCTTGCAAGCAGCAGAGTGATTCTATACTAAACTGCACCAGCCAAGACGTTCAAAACGTTCCGTACTTATCCTCTAGAGAACGTTTTATTGATGTTATGGTAGCACTTTTAGGTGATTAATGTGATGTACATATTTAATGTTTCGTACAGTTAGAAATTGCCTCCGGTTTCTTACATAATGGTATTTTTTCAATCGCTAAGTGTAAACCATAAAGTTTCCACAATATTTTAGAAGTTTAAAATCTTTTCCATAAAATTTGTAGTCATCATCATCATCATCATCAGCCTGATTATACCCATTACAGGGCGAAGGCCTCTCTCATATTTCTCCACTTAACCCGGTTCTGTGCTAGCTGCATCCACTTGACCCCTGCGAACTTCTTAATCTCATCCGCCCACCTAACTTTCCTCCGCCCCCTGCTACGCTTTCCTTCCCTTGGAATCCAGTTTGTTACCCTCAGCGACCATCGGTTATCCTCTCTTCGCACTACATATCCTGCCCATGTCCATTTCTTCTTCATAATTTCCACTAGAATTTCGGTAACTTGAGTCATTTCTCTGACCCACTCTGCACGCTTTCTATCTCTTAATGTTGCCCCTACCATTTTTCGTTCCATAGCCCTCTGGGTTGTCCTCAACTTAAGTAGAACTCTCTTGGTTAGCCTCCACGTTTCAGCCCCATAGGTGAGTACAGGCAAGATGCAACTGTTGTATACTTTCCTCTTGAGCGATACCGGTAAGCTGCTAGTCATAATCTGCGAGTGCTTGCCAAATGCGCTCCATCCCAATCTTATTCTTCTTGTTATTTCCTTTTCATGGTCCGGATCTGCGGTTACTACCTGTCCTAAGTAGACATATTCGCCTACTACTTCCAGTATTTCGCTACCTAATGTAAACTGCTGTTCCTTCCCGAGACTGTTGAACATTACCTTAGTCTTCTGCATATTGATTTTCAAGCCTACCTTTCAACTTTTTCTGTCTAGGTCATCAATCATTATTTGCACTTCATCCCCCGAGTTGCTTAGCAAGGCAATGTCATCAGCAAATCGCAGATTACTGAGGTATTCTCCATCTACCCTTATCCCTAACTGCTCCCATTCCAAGTCTCTGAATACTTCCTCTAAACAAGCTGTGAATAGTACTGGGGAGATTGTGTCTCCTTGCCTAACACCTTTCTTTATGGGAATTCTGTTGCTTTCTTTATGTAGAATTATGGTTGCTGTGCAGCCACTATATATATCTTCCAGCACTTTCACGTACGGCTCGTCTACCCCCTGATTTCGCAATGCCTGCATCACCGCCGAGGTTTCAACTGAGTCAAATGCTTTTTCGTAATCAATGAATGCTATGTATAAGGGCTGGTTATATTCCGAGCATTTTTTTATCACCTGATTGATGGTATAGATATGATCGATAGTAGAGAACCGTTTCCGAAACCCTGCTTGATCATTTGCTTGATTGCAGTCTAAGGTTGTCCTGATTCTATTAGCGATTACCTTAGTAAATACCTTATACGTAACAGACAGTAAGCTGATTGGTCTGTAATTTTTAAGGTCCTTAGAGTCCCCTTTCTTGTGAATGAGGATAATGTTTGCATTCTTCCATGCTTCCGGTACCGTCGATGACACCAGGCACTGCGTATACAGGGTGGCAAGTTTTTCTAGCACGATATCCCCCCCCCCCCCGTCCTTTAGCAAATCTGTAGTTATTTGATCCTCTCCTGATGATTTCCCACTTTTCATAGTTTCTAGTGCTTTCTTGACCTCGTCCTTCGTCACTGGTGGAACGTCTGACTGTTTGTCCCTACCGTCAATCTCATTACGGTCCTGACTACTTTGGCTACTGTAGAGATCTGTATAGAACTCCTCGGCTACTTTGACTATCTTGTCCATATTAGCGATGACGTTGCCCGCCTTGTCCCTTATCGCATACATCTGGTTTTTGCCTATGCCCAATTTCTTCTCTACCGCTTTAAGGCTTCCCCCGTTCTTTACAGCATGCTCAATTTTTTTCCATGTTATACTTCCTTATATCGGGCACCTTGCGCTTATTGATTAGCTTTGTTATCTCGGCCAATTCGATCTGGTCGGTTGGATTGGAAGCTTTCATACTTTGGCGTTTCTTATCAAATCTTTTGTCTCTTTAGATAGCTTACCGGTATCCTCTCTAACTATCCTACCGCCTACTTCTACAGCGCACTCAGTAATGATATCTCTGAAATTATTGTTCCTTGCCTCTAGGGTAATGTCGCCATCCTCTGTTAGAGCTGAATATCTATTCTGTAGCGAGATCCTGAATTCTTCTGCCCTCCCCCTCACCGCTAATTCGTTGATGGGTTTCTTTCTTACTAATCTGTTCCGTTCCTTCTTCAGATTTAGGCTAATTGTAGTAGTGGTATGCAATGTAATGCAATTTATTATTTCCAAATTACATTTTGGTTCAAGGTATACGAAATGTTTATGCAGCCAATGTTTTTTTGCGTGAAAACTTTATTCCTTATCCTTAGGGAATATTTAACCACTTGAGTTTCATGATAACCTACTAGCAGCCCCAAGCCTGAATTATATACTTTTACTTGTTCGTATGCTCATGCAGTGCTATTAGAAAACTAACTTTTAAAAGTCAATAAAACAATTGTTGTACTAAAAACTGCCGTATAAGAACACTAGGTGCCGCAATTGATTTTCTCGAGGCATATTATTCCTTTTGTGTAAGCTATGTGGATGTACAATACGTATAGTCAGTAATCAGGCTTTGGTCTTGCACACGATGAGCTCAATAATGCGGCTCGATCATTGATTTTCCAGCATATAATTTACTTTCATTCATTTTCATTGCGCTGCGTTCACATTCTATTCTTCCCTGCCTTTTTCGATTAAACTATGCATTGTGTTTTAGTGGTCATAAATATTCAATTCTGGTCTCATTTCAGAGGTGACATGCTGTTGAAGTTTATATTTTGTTCAATTCAACGTCACTAAAAATTTACATCTGAAGAAATCTCTGATTTCAGGGCTGCGTCCGTTGGCATTCTTAAATGTCTATACTCCGTTTCATACATCAAGTGCACCGCTGCCAATGCTACAGCTCTTGTTTGCGCTCTCCGCATCCGCGATGAAAAATAGTGCCTACTCCTGACGAGAGCAAATAATAGTTATTTTGTCTGCAAGCTTAATATGCCTTACATTTGCCATCAACTTCATAAAGAGCACCTTTTTTAAGGAGAAAGGATCGGATTCGGAGAATTTGTATGTTTTTATGTCGTTTGCGTTCGTGTTGCGTTTTCACTGCGCCGCAACCTTGCCAGCTGTGCCACTAGATGGCGCTGGCTGTGCCCTCTGCGCTGCGCATTTCTTTTTTGAGAAAATGGTTATTCGGTGCGCATTTTTTCTATAAGATCCGCACTGCGAAGATGTCTAAGCACGTGAAGCAAGTTGTTGCAAACTTTTATGCTCGGAATACAGTCCGTTTCCGCAAGAACCACTCTACCACAAAACCAGCGTGTAGTGATACGCCTCCATTTTTTTTTCTTGCGAACTATTCGCGTAGCTTTCGCTGCGTTGCACCTGATGTATGAAACGGAGTATAAAGCAACGTTATCTTTTACGCAGCTCGTTTTCACGGTCACTTATATTACACTGGGTTTATGCGTTTTATATTGTTAATACAGTGTGAGTTTTGGGTTTAATGAGTATAGCGAACACAAAATCCCTTCAACAGCGGGAACCTAACCCAGGGTCGAGAGGAATAATTTACTGCCAGTTAGACACTTCGTTCCAGAGGGTGACGGAAGTGGCGAGTAACTACCTGCCAGAAGCAGTATACCGTGTCTGAGTAGGAGTTGTTATCTTAATGAAAAACTTCTGGTGGGCACATTGGACCATATAATGGGATGAGTCAAAAGCCATATAAAGCGGTCTTTCTTGAGTTCCTTACGCGATAATTACCTAACTGTGTCTGACTTCTTACTGCCTCTTTAGTGCCTGTTAAATGATTTGACACTCTGATATTAGAGCTTTATAATTTTATGCTTATATGTTGCAGTTTTTTTCCACGGACGCGCGCTAATACACACGTTTTTCGCGTCAAAATGCGAAGGTCTGCCATGTTTCTTGAGTGGGCTTATAGTGAACAGCGCCCACAGCAGTACCGGCCATCGCGACTGTCAGGAAGTGTAGGTTTGGCAAGCAGAGCGGCTTCGGCCAGCGCTTGATCCACGGCGACAAATATTGTGTTGGCGTGTTCATTCCATATTAGGGATGAGTTTCATGCTTCTTTGTGTGAAAATGATTCCAAGACCTCAGCCAAAATTGTACAGTTGTGAACAAAATGACGGTAGGAGTTCACCAAGCTGGGAATCATCGTAGCGAAGTAGCAGAAGTAGCCTGAGGAAAATTCGTCATCACTTGCACCTTGCACAGAAAACGTCGAATGCAAACTGAGTCATTGTGATGAAAAAGAAATCAAGAGAATGTACAACTAATTCACTCTTGAAGATTTGCCGACAATGTCATGGTCAGACAGATTAATGAAAAACTTTCACATGTACCAGCGCTCGTCCACGGAGTGCCCGTCCATAGCATGACATAAACCTAGAAGAAAATAAAAACTCAGACCAGCAAGAACAAGGTCTATAAAGCGTTTTATCATATGCGCAGCATTTCCTAGTCCGGAAGGCATTCGGGCAAATTAAAAGAGGCTGAAAGTGATTGTGACAGCAATTATCAGAATATCTTCATCAGCCGTAAGAATTCCGCGCTTTGTGAGAAAAGTCTATCCTTGAAAATATAGTCATAACAATAAGAGCTGCATTAAAGCATGAAAATGTTAAGGGGGGGGGGGGTGACAGGGTATG
The DNA here is from genome assembly GCA_023969395.1 of Amblyomma maculatum. Classification (NCBI taxonomy): domain Eukaryota; kingdom Metazoa; phylum Arthropoda; class Arachnida; order Ixodida; family Ixodidae; genus Amblyomma; species Amblyomma maculatum. The sequence goes on along the minus strand of JAJIZL010034712.1, from coordinate 94,431 downwards.
ATGTGGGTGTTGACAGAGCAATAGTAAGGCCCCCAGTCGAGAGTTTGTTCGGTTACCAAGTGAGTGGACGAGTACCAACCGCTGAAAGATGGTCGAATGATTTTCAGCTCAAGCATGGGCTCAAATTCATCACAGGGCATCTTGAGCTTCTCCGGGGTGAGTTGGCGTTGGTTAGAAGACACGTGGTCTAGTGGTAACCAGATTGTGGTGCCCCTCTTGGCGCACATGCAGGGTCCTATCTTCTGGTGCGATTTGGATCGGATATATGGGGAGTAGAGGGCCGAACGAACGGTCGTCATCTGCAGAAGACTGGAGCCGCATCGCGATTTTCCTGCGTTGTAAGGCCTTTTAACATGGGGCGAGTGGTGCACTCCAAGTTGGCGAGACTTGACATCTACAATGACGCCATAGTGGTTGAGGGAGACTGCACCGATAGCAGACGTGAGGACGTCAACAACTACAAAAACCTTCGAAACATCGTCGGAAGACAAAGTTCAGTGTCACAGAGCTCTTTTTATCGACCGGTATGCGTCTGCCGTTCGCAGGGCGAAGATTGGTGAGCGGTCGCAAAGTTCTGTCATGGCGCGTAGCAAGTAGGAAACTGACTTAGGCACCTGTATCGATAAGGAAGGTGGTGCCGAGTGTGTTCTCAGTTACGTAGAAAAGGCGACAGGGTGCGAGGTCTTGACCGCTCGTCATCGGTAGTGTTCGGACGGCTGATGTATCACCCGACGAGCGGGATACCTTCAGGCACCGCATTCTTAACCTAGACAGTGTTGCTACAATGTCGAACCCTTCTCAAAATGTACGCAGAGTACAGCGTTGTAATTTATCTCAGTTCGTATAGTATGTTGTGCTCTCGTGTGAGTCCTTCCATCTTGATTTTCTCGGCGTTGTATAGCTGCAAGTAAGCAACTGCGTAGGTCATTTTGGTATTGATGAAAACTTGCAGAAAAGGTTTCTAGAGCAGCTCGCCAGCTTGGTTTGGCGGGCCACCCTCAACAGGTCTTGGTGTCTGTTGCTCCGACATTTACAAGCAAGCTGATGGCAGAGCACAGTCCTCATAATCAACATACGTCATGTAAAGAAATTAGACTGTACCTGTACAAAGCTTCCTATAATGTTATGAAGGTTGCCTTGAAATACGGCCTTCAGGTTGCCTTTTCAGCGCCCACAAAACTATCCTCTCTTTGTTCCCATATCGCTACAAGTAAGAGCACAAAAACGAAATACAGCTTCAAGCACCAGAGTATGTTAAGCAGACCGATGCTGTGTACTTGCTCTCTTGGTTGTGTGGTAAGCCTACATAGGCCAAACTGGCGAGTGAGTTAATGAGCGTTTAGGACAGCACTGAAATTTGCTCCTGCCAATAACATAGCCAATCTACTTAAACATCGCAACCGTTGCGAGGACTGCACCCCCTCTTTAATGATGTGAAAATCATTGGCCGCGCTAAAGCGCAGCTGATACGAAATATCCTCAAAGCTTACAAAATTAATAAACTGCGCACTGAATTCGTCATCAAAACCTCTGTTAAGTTGGCAGCAAAAGAGCACAGCTTCATGTATGGGACATAGTTAATCTACTCCTCCACTATCATAGATTTCGTTGTTATTGTATTGTTGGCAAATTGGTTGTTTACACGCATGTGAGTATGGTTGTGTTTGTTGGAAATTCACTAGTAAAATACAGTTGTGTTTCCAGTACCGTCCTGTGTACTTCTACTTTTCAAAGCATCTTTTCCGATGGTTTTTTGCCCGTACTCTGATACCACCGCTTAGAATCAAGGGCCAAAAATGAGGCATCCGAACTGATCTTTGATGTTGCCGAAGTCGTGCACCTTGTTGTGAATGCTCCCTAGAATAAATCTGGTTATGCAAAATGATGAAGTAATTTACATATAGGTCCTATTACGAGAAACCACTACTTCTTGTTTCTGTATTGGTGTTGCACTAAAGTTGAAAGTGAGCTGGTAGCACGGGCGATGATTTATGGAGCCGATGCTTTTTATTTAGCGCATCGCCTGCCATCATGCTTACAGTCATAGTGTGATCATTGGGTTCCAGAATGTTTAGGGCAGCAGAGGTCAGGAAAGATATTAAAAATCGTCTCTTGTACCCACCCATAACAAGGGGCATTTCCCTCTTAGTGCATTTTTGTGAACATTTTATCCGGGCAACATTTAGTTCTTATCTAGCGACACCTGAGTCATCAACATATACATTACTTGATTAGTTGTGACGCATCACAATTAAACAGGGTGCAATTAAAGGAACAGTGGTGACAGCTCCATCAAAAAATCCATGTTAACAGAACCTAATATTGTGGCCTTTCTTGAAGTTTTAGTGACTTTTCTGGCATCAAAAATGAAATTGTTTTGGATACATTTTGATTCAGAGTTAATATAATGTTTACCCGTAGCTGCAATACAAACTGTTTTCCCCCTTTTATGCGGTTAGACAAAATGACGCAATTCCTGAGACAACGCGGACTCAGTGATTGCTCCCGCACAGCACAGAGAGCGGTGCGTTTTAACAAAAACCGGAATAAAAGCTACCTCTGGATGGAGCCGTCGCTTCGTTTCCACCAGCCATACAGCCGATTCCTGAGCTCAGTAATGCAGCTGTCGCGGTTGAAGCACTCTGGACATCGAAACCCCGTCCCCAATATAGCGTGCGATGCTTGTTATATCAGCTGAGGTGACGCAACGCAAATGAACGCGGACTGACAAGCAACAAAGAAATCAACTCCATTTTAAAGATAGTTTTTGCGGCGAGGAGAAAAATAGTACCAAACCGCAACGCCCAGCTCCACTTCCTAATGAAGGGGAAATGAGCGTGCTCATTATATTACATAAAGGAAAGAAGCCAGCAGTCGGCGAGGCCAAGGAAAGCATCGGGGGTTTCCCCAATTTCCCCTTCATTTATCTGCTTGTAGCTTACGGTGGTCTCGGTTCTGGCAGTCTTGATGCCACAGGTAGCGTAAGGGGGTTCTAGCTCAGCTTTAGCCCTCGCTCTTGATCACGTTGTACGTGACGCTGGCGGTAGCACAGGACGTTCAAGGTCCACCGCTATGGTTGAGCGTGGAGCTGGTGAACACTCTCAAGGTTTGTATAGAGACAACATTAATAACCAAGAAAGTAGCAGGTGGGACAGCGACCGATGTAGCTTAGTTGGAAGAACACCGGATGCGATAATCTGAGGTCTAGGGTTCGGTTCCCACCATCGGCAAGTTGTTTTTTCCTTCTACTTTGTGTTTAATTATCTTTCCCCTAAACAGAATACATTACTGATTTGTGTGATTATGGTAGTAACAAAAAGACAAAGTAAAATCCCCAGTGCTTTCCTTGGCCTCGCCGACTGTTTGCTTCTTTCCTTCAAGGATATAGCTAGTAATATAGATCAATTCTATAACAATAAGGAGATGGTGGAAGGCATCATATTACGCTTAATAAGTGGTAAACACTGAAGGATACACAGGCATACATACCTGCATGTAGTCATGATGAAGAGGTAGTTGAAATCATCTGCCAATATGTGGAATCGGCAATGCGAAAAGGCAGAGACGCAGTATTCTGTACTAATGGACGAATTGAAACCCAAAGTAGGGAAAAAGCAGGCACGACACCTGGCAATGGGTGACTCTTGCATTGGTTCAAGGAATAGCAGGGGAGTTATTAGTTCAGTATAAAGATCCCAATAACTTAAGATTGATTGATACCTTCTTCAGCAAACGGTAGAGCCGGAGGTAGACACGGAAAAGTCCTAATGGGAGACTGAAATGAAATTTTCATCATGCAGTGTTCTAACACTGCCATTAATAAATTTGTAGAGGTAATCGGCAAAGTGTGATGCAGTAACGACAGCAATGTGAGGTCTCGAGTTAGTCTAAATCTGAAGAGGGAACGAAACATATTAGTAATGAAGAAGTCCATCAACGCATTAACGGTAATGGGGAGGACAGAACTGTTCAGGATCTCGCTGCAGAATAGATATTCAGCTGAAAGCGAGAATGGAGGCCTTAGCCTAGAGGTAATGAACAATAATTTCAGAGATATCAATACTGAATGCGGCTTTATGATAGAAGTAGGCTTTATGATAGATTAGATAGCGGTAAGCTGTTTTAGGAGGCGAATAGCTTGATTAAGAAAGGACAAAGCTTCCCATTCAATAAACCAGATATAACAGCTCAGATATCAAGGTAATCAATAAGGGTAAAGTTACCAATATAAGTAAGTATAACACAGAGAAAATTGAGCATGGCGTAGAGAAAGGGGAATAATTAAAACTATGAAGAAGCGATTAGGTAAAAATGAGATGCATGCGCTAAGGGACAAGGCGGGTAATGCCATCACAAATATGCACAAGATAGTGAAAATAGCCCAGGAGTTTAATCTGATCTCAATAATAGCCAAAGTAGTCAGGACAATAATGAGATTGACAGTAGGGAAAAAGCAATAAGATGTTCCGCCAGTGAAGAAGGAGAAGGTTAAGAAAGCGTTAGAATCTATGAAAAGGGGGAAATCAGCTGGACAGGTTCAGCTTACTGCAGATTTCTTGAAGAACACGGGGGATATCCTGATAGGAAAACTGGCCCCGTTATATACGCGATGCCTGGTGTCATCGACGGTACCGGAACCACGGAAGAACGCAAACATTGCCTTAATCGAAATGAAAGGGAACGCTGAGAACCCTAAAAATTACAGAGCAATCAGCTTTGTGTCTGAAATGTATAAGGTATTCACTAAGGTAATCGCTAATGAAAACCGGAAAACCTTAGACTTCAATCAAGCAAAAGATTAAGCAGGTTTTTTGGAAAGGTACTCTAATCTCGACCATATCCCTGCTATTAACGTGGTAAAATAATAGAGCTCAGGATATAACCAATTCTTATACGTAGCATTCTCTGATCACGAAAAAGCATTTCACTCAATGGAAACCTTAGCGGTCATGCAATAATTTCGAAATCGGATTGTAGACGAACCGTATTTGAAAGTACTGGACGATATACAGTGGCAGCACGGCAACCATAGTTCTGCATAAAAAAATTCATATAAAGAAATGAGTTAGACAAGAAGACACGATCTGCCCAGTATTATTCACAGCTTGCTTAGAGGAAATATTCCGGGACTTGGAATGGGAGCAGTTAGAAATAACAGTAGGCGTAGAATACTTCAGTAATCTGCGATTCGCTGATGACATTGCCTTGCGAACTAACTCATGGGATGAACTGCAAAAAATGGTTGATGACCTAGACAGGAAAAGTGAACGCGAGGCTTGTTCAACAGCATCGGGAAGGAACAGCAGTTTGCGTTAGGTAGCGAAGCACTAGAAATTGTAGGCGAGCCTGTCTACTTTGGACAGGTAACAGCCACAGGCATATATGATTAGCCGCATAAGGTATGCTACGCCGTATTTAAACCTCAGAGCAGTAGAAAAAACTTAGAAAGACTCATTAGATGATGCATAAAGAGGGAATTTGGCTTACGTGTGAGACAAACCAGAGAAAAGCGCCTCGCGATTGGGGTACACAATACGTGGGAAGAAACAGCAAAGGCAGTCAGAGTGCCGCAAGTCGAAAGGCTAAGCCACACAATGACAGGAAGAGATACTTTTTTTACCTCCACTAAACCCTGGCTAATAGCCCACTGTGGCTATATGTCATATGTACAGAGGCAAAAAGATCAAGAACGCTCAATTTGTCTGACCTTTCTGTAAATAGGGAGCCGAACGGAGTTTTGACAACTGCATAGGACTGGAGCACACACAAGCACTAGGTGGAGGTCCCTAGTTTGGGACCTCAGTGATGGTTGCAGCCGGCCAGGTGCGCCCGACTAAAGTTTGTTGGGCCTGTAAGTCTTGTAAGCCGAGCAGAATTGTCTACTATTCCTCCCGGATTGGGATAATAATATTATTTTTTTTCCAAGATAGCGCCCAGTAAGGACGCATGTGCGCTGTGCTCTCGCCTGTTTTTTGGCAAGCAGCAGTTTTTACGCTGCGCCGACTGTGGGAAACGTGCTCACACGAAGTGCGTCACTTGGGCGGATGATGAGCTGCAACTCATGAAGTCCGGATCTCGGCCATTCGTTTGTAATTTGTGTGCGTCGTCGTCGTCTGATGGTGTTAGGCTTAGCAACGTTGGTGCGCCGGCAGCTACGTTCCTTTCTCCCATCACCCCGCTCCTGTCCAGCCACCCGACCGGTTTTCCCCCCTCAACCGCGACAGGCGAACATGGCGGTGAGTTTGCCTCGCTACGGGCAAACTCACCGTTAGCAAAACGCCCGAGGTCTTCGGACTAAGGGATCTGAATTTTTTTTCTAGCGTTTTGTCCTGTTATTATACCGCTGTTGGGGTTACCGAAACCTGACTGTCAAGCGATATTCCTTCCAATTATGTTTTTCTAAATAATTACTCTGTTTTTCGTAGCGACCGCCTTGAAACAGGACCCAAACAAAGAGGAAGTGGAGTGCTCATTGCTATTGACAGTTTTGTGAAGGGTGTTCGATGTTCCGATCTGGAAACTGTCGAAGAATGTGTGTGGCTTGAGCTCACTTTAAATCGTCATGAAAACCTTTTACTTGCAGCTTTCTACATTCCTCCGAATCTTCCTCCTCCAGCCTATGAGGATGTTTTGTTCTCAATCGAACATGTTATAACCATCATAGCAAACAGAAAATTCTTATTTTAGGTGATTTTAATACTCCAGGTATCAACTGGAACTCATTTACTTCTTCTCACAACAATCATTACATATTGAGTAAGTAACACGCTACTTGATTTTATAGCCTTTAACGTTTTGCAGCAACGCATTTGCATTGAAAACTGCTGTGGTAATATTCTTGACATCTGTCTATCGAATTCTGAAAGTGTTCGAGTTTTGAGTTCAGACATACCGCTGACTCGCTGTGACAATTTGACCCTCCACTTCTAGTTACTACTGCTGTCACTGCCACATTTTCTACTAATTTCGACCCAGTGAGGAATTCGCCCCGTTTCGCGTATGCATGTGGTGATTATGTAGGTCTTTTCAATTTTTTCTCTTCCGTTGACTGGTCACTTTAAATGACAATAATGATTCAGACGGACGAGTCAGTCGCTTCACTGAAATAGTTCTTGATAGTATGCGTCCGTACATACCTTTGCATACTCCTATGCGTAGGAAGTTCCCTTCCTGGTTTTCAAGGGAACTAATAACGGCGTTAAAACTCGAGGAACGGGCCCATTGTAAAGCGAAACGCCCTGGGTTTCACAATTGGGCAGATGAGTTTCGCAGCTTGCGTTCTCTTTGCAAACGCTTATACAAGCGGGACCACGACTCCTATCTTGAGTCTTTATAGAGGAGTGCCTCAAATCGTCCTGGTCAGTTCTGGCATTACCTTCGCAAGCGTTCCAATTAAAAAGATTTGAGTATCAGCCTACTTGACTCTCAGGGGTCGGAAATTCGGGATGTTGCCGTCAGTTTTGCCCAACATTTTTCTTTCGTTTACAAACATCAACAATGTGATTCCGTTTGCCTCCCATTAGGTGCACTATCTCTATCCGTGCACTATCCAGATAGTGCACGGATAGAGAACTCTTTGACGAGGAGTTGATAACTGAGAGTCTTAAGCGTGGCATTCCAGCCACCATAATAAAAGCCTTCAGTTATATCTTTGTACTCGTACTGACTGCCATATTTAATAACTGTTTAAACAATGCTGCCTTTACTCGCGTGTCGAAAACGGCACGCGTGTTTCCTGTCTTCATGTCTGGAAAGAAATCTGATGTTTCCAATTATCGTCCGATTTCTCTTCTATGTGCAACCTCTAAGCTTTTCGAATTAGCTTTGCACAACGTACTTTCCTTCCATCTCAAACATATTGTAGTGCCGAATCAACATGGCTTCATGCCGGGTCGCTCTGCTTCTGCCAACCTAGTCACGTTTATGACGTATGCCTCGGCAGCAGTCCTTCAGAGAGGTCAGGTTGGAACTGTGTACTATGATATGAGCAAAGCTTTCGACGTTGTTACTCACTCTCTACTTCTTGAAAAGCTTCTACTCTCTGACGTCGAAGTCTCACTCGTACTCTCCTACGCGACTATCTGCCTTAATCGCTCCTGCTTTGTCAGTGTCAATGGACAGACGTCTTTCGTTTACCCTGTAACCAGTGGAGTTCCTCAAGGTTCTGTACTAGGCCCGCTTCTCTTCTCCGTTTTTATTAAGGATGTTTCCTCGGCGATCAAGAACTCTTCGTTTCTTCTTTATGATGATGATATAAAAATATTCAAGGCAATACATTCTTTTCAAAATTGCTTGTTGTTGCAATCGGACATATCTGCTTTTTCTGATTGATGTGCGAAGAATCGACTTACCCTCAATTCTTACAAAACTAGGGTTGTCTCATTCACTCGTAAAATTATAGCTTTCTCTACCACTATTCTGTGAATTCTGTGCTGTTGGAAGGGGTTGATGAAATAAATGACCTTGGTGTACTTTTTTACCGCACCCTCAACTTCTTCTCTCATACTAAACGCATAGCTCAGCGGGCTATGCGCACGCTCGGATTCGTTTGCAGACTTTCGAGAGAGTTCCGTACTCCACTTCCGTTCTTAAAACTGTACTTGTCCATATGTTTGCCGCTCTTGGACTACGTGTTGGTTGTTTGGAATGACACTTGCAAATCGAACTTGGACAAGGTTGACAGAGTACAAAAAACATTTTACGGATATTTCATTATCGCTTTCCTTACGCAAATTCTTCCTCTCGCTCTACCAGGAGCGCCCAACTGAATCTTCCTTCTCTTCACTGCCGTCGTATCAGAGTTGATATCATTTTTCTGTACAAACTCCTTCATGGCCACATTATGTGCCCCTCAGCTCTTAGAGTAGATCCTACTGCGCGTTCCGCGAAAGAGCATGAGGGAATTCAGACCATTTCAAGTTTCTCCATTTCTTCATTCCCATTCCCCTCTCGACAGAATGCAGTTGTTATTTAACTCTTTTTGTCCTCAACTTGAGATCTTGCAAAACTCGCCCTGTTCATATATATTGGATGCTGGTAGCGTTGTATTCTAAATAGTACTTTATCACGTATAACTCCCACTTTCTAGCCTAAAATATTTTATTTCCTTCACTTTTTGCTTTTTTTCCTGTTCAATGCTGTCTGTATCGTGAACTGCTTTTTATCCCTTTCTTACTCATATTTCAACTTTAAGCATTATAATCGAATCTTACTGTCCCGTGTTCAATTCTATTTCTTTATTGTATTATTCTGTATTTCTAGCCTGTGTTTTAAGTTCCACGCGGTTGTTGCTCCTGGAATGGTTGTTTATTTTATTTACATTTATATATTACTATAATCAATGTTAGTTATTTGTTGTTGTTTTTTTCTCTCTAACTACCGTTCTTTCTTTTTTCCTTCGTGGTGTGCTCAACAATTCTCTCACTGTGTATATAAGTGATGCTACTCATTGATAGCTTTCTTTCCATGGTACGTTTCGTCTCAGTTTCATTTTATGTGTTATTTATTTCTTCTTTTGTATTCTCTATGTGTGCGTAAACTTGTTTGTGTATTTTAATTTTTTTTTTATTTGTGCTGCAGTTCGAAGACCATATAGTTGTTCCTGCCTCTTCACTGCCTCACATGCACTAAGGAACGTAAAACAGAATGCAAAACTCTTTTCGATAAATGGAAATCTTACCAGAAAATTAAAGACCGCACCACAAGAGAAATTATTGAAGCAGAAAGAATTTTAGAGATTGGGGACCGATGCATATTGTCTTGCGTTATCGGACAAAGAGCTTGCGTTCTTGGCAATGCGTAAAAAGAGATAATTGGCTTTGGTTTCGGCATGCGCATTGCATTTATTTTGTATGTCTTTTTTTTTTGTCATGCTTCAAGCCATGTTTATATACTTGCCAACTTCTCGAAATAACATTAGTTGTCAGTCAGCGCTGTGTTTGTGTCCTTCTGATCTTCATTATCGTCGTTCGCGCTGTTATTCCAAAAGTCGGACTGACTGCTTTCTTTGCGCACTGGGCGTTTCGGCGGGCAAGCAAAGATAGAGGAGGCACGTTTTGCACAAATCTTGTGTCTCCAGCTTGCGACCTTTTTTTCTCCCGTCGTGTTCAAAGTGAAGAAAAAGCCACCCATTCTCGTTTATTCACATTTCTTACAGTGAACACGCGCTTTATTCCAAAGAAAGAACACCGAATGGAAATCAAACGCAATAACCTCTTCAGAATTCCTTTATTTTTATTAGTATACTTTGGTTTTAAATTAAAACGAATCTAATGTTTACTTTCTCATTTCCTTGAGCAGGGTTCTGAGAAAGAATGTTTCAGCTCTCAACATTGCGTTTAAAGTGAAGCCTCTAGTACAGATTATTACGCCAAAATACATATTCCCTCTGTCCTAAAAACTTAGAAAATCAATATGACAGTACTAAGGCATTGCTGTGAGACTAATTGCACAACATGATTGAAATTCTCGGCTCCATATTAGTGAAGTGCATTTGGGAGAGGAAATACTTTCTATATTATGTGTAATACGTGCTCTGTCTGTAGATAAGCGGGGCTATCGCAGTTTGAAGGTAATTCTTGCTAAGGTGCCTGACATGTGTAAACGCTGTTTTTCAGCACGGTAATGACGGATTCGAAAACTCGCTCCTTGTATACCTTATTGCATCATATTCGCGCCAACATTTCGTTCTTATTCACTAGACCTAATTTATTCGCAGACAAGCCATCTAAATGGCAATTCTGAGATCGGTTTACGTTGTGTACTGTATCTTGCAGCTCATTCATGCCTTTCACCGGTACACTAGGCATAGAATGTAATGTGAAATAGCATTGGAAGAATTTGCATTTCTAAAATATTTTTTTTATGTTCTTACAGTGCAGGAAATAATCATTGCGGTGGAGTCCCGCTATCTTCAAGTAGTGGAAAGTCTGGCCGTGTTCTGGCAATGCTAAAGCCCAAATCGCTACGTTTATAGATGTGCGGCTGTGGTCAGGTGTTAGTTGATGAATAGTTATGTTTAACTGATTTGAAAGATACAACGCCATTGCTTTATTTGTGCACCTATAGATATCAACGTTTATATATTTCTCCCTACTCTGGAAAATTTGTGCTTGCGGTAAGATTGCGCCACGTAAAAAGTTAAAATGCAAATGTGACTGTCGAAGTACGAAACCCTGGCGAATTTTCTGTTTTGCTTTAACAGAAAAACAATCGAATATGAGAGTACTATTCATTTATACTTTTTTGCTACAACCGCTGTTTTATACTAAATATATAAGCGTGTGCTCCTGAAGTAACTACCTTGCATTAAATGCAACATACTAAGACATTCTTGTAAAGCATAGCCTTCAATAACACTTATTTAGGAACGCCATGACTTGCACGTAGTACACTGCATTATAACCGTCAATATGTCATCACATCGCCCTTCAGAACTTGTGTAGCATGTTATAAATAATTTGCACAATAGCCCGGCTAATTTTTCTAAAGCTCTGTTTACCGTTTGGCGGAAATGCATAAGTAATGTTAAACACAGCATTTTGCGACAAATTCGATGATTAAAGATGTCGCATTAATATATTCATACCAGTTTCTTTTAATAACGAAGATACGCCTCAAAAATAAAAGCATATATTGAAAATTTTACTTTTCAATTAGTCTGATACCAGAACGCACCGAATGCAGGAATGAAGTATAAAGGCTCTGCCCACAAGCCTGGAGCAAGCTTCTGTTCAGAACCATAATGAATCAGAAGTACGATCTGCCAAAAGCGATTGGCGATAATATGAAGGGCCAGTGCACACCGACTGGATGGATGAGAGTACCTTGGAAACGGCGAAACAGCGGCTTCAAATGACCAGCCTTTATATTGGTCTAGGCGACGAAGCAGACGCAGACTTTCGTGCACACTGCAAACACGTGAAGCTCTCCGTTGATGTGCCCAGCTATACTGCTTGGCTCTTGAGAGGTTTGAAGGCCGGCCGAAAGCATCTCGACGAAAACGTTCAAGAGGGTCGGATGCCGCCGTCTTCAGATCATAGTGGTCACTTTGAGGTAGAGCTACGTTTTTGATCACCTCTATAAGAAGTGTACAGCAAGATGTCCTAACGCTTATACGGCCAACATCTGGTATCTAGCAGGCAAGTGAAGGGCCGGAGTAGCTTCTTAATTTATTTATTTACCTAATATTTATTTATTTATTCAAATACCCCAAAGACCCGAGCTGGCATACATATTGGGGGGGGGGGGGGGGGG
>JAJIZL010034712.1:0-82076 GCA_023969395.1 Amblyomma maculatum | reverse complement strand
TATGCGGAAGACAGGACAACAGTAAAAACAATACATCAAATATTACGATAAGCATACAGTCATCAACAGGAACACCTGCGACAGTTACGTAAATTGTTAGCAAGAAACACAGTGTTGAACACCTAGCGCTTAAGATACTCTAAATATAAATATAGATGACACAAAACATGGATGTTTTTTTGTAAAGCAGCGTATCAACATGAATATAAAAAATGCGAAGATCAAGGTTGCAGCTCGAAGCAACTTTTTAGATTGGTTATAGACAATTCGTAATCATTTGGAAGATGCAATGGCGGCAAGGGGGAGATTCCTTTGACGGATGACGAGGAGGAGAGGAGAGTGAAAAATAAAAGGTTATTTCGAGCAAAGATGGGTTCCACTTTCAGTTGGTGTTCAATGCGTGGGAATATGTGATGGGCCGATGTGATATGATACAACGCGAAATAAGAATGACTGTATAATAAAATTTGCAGAAAACGTACAGTACGGAAAGCATTCTTTGTTTTCAAGAAGAGGTAAGTGGAAGGATATTTTTTATCGGTTACACTTGCCGATCGCGAATAGTTGATAGATGCGAAACTACCGGCTTTATTTTGCAGAGACTACAATTTGTTACTAAGCATGCTTGATGGAGGTTTCGAATGAAAGAGGCCTACTCCAATTTAGAGCGCCCTGATGTAGCGTATACTAATAGCTATGTGTCTGCATTAGCTAAACGCAGGTTGCGTCAGGTATAGTATGCGTATGTGCGCATGCAATTGTCATAACTATCACGAGAAGCATAGCGTAATATTTTTTCTGATGCTGCTCGTGGCGTAGCCATTGCTGTAATTTTTTTAGCTTAAAAGTAAGTAATTAGAAAGTCGAAGAAAATAATGGCTAGTCCTTACTGGTAGCATCCGAAGTTCATATTGTTGCAAATATTCTTCCGCAGTTCTACCATCTATCCTACGACATCTTGTCAGTCATCTCTTTCGTGCGTTTTTGTTTTGTATTTAATTTAAACCTGCGTTCTCGTCAACGCCATCTTTCCATATAATGTACTTAATGCGTCATTAATGTCTGTCCATCGGCTTGGCTAAATCGGTAGCGCACGAACACAAAATACTAAAGGCTTGTGTTTGATGCCACTCTTTGAATGGGATTTTTTGTTTGATCTTGTCGTACATATATAAAGCAAAAAACATATTTGAAATTTTAATTTCACCTTCACCGTCGTGGTTCAGTGGTTAAGGCGCTCACCACTATGCCAAAAATGTGGGGCCAAATCGCGACCGCAGCGGACACTTTTCCATTGAGGCAAAAAGCAAGGTGCCGGTGTTCTGTGCGATGTCAGTACACGTTAAAGAACCCCAGGCGGTGGAAGTTAGCACTGCCCTCCAATACGGCATCTCTCACAGCTTTAGTTGCTTCGGGACGTTAAACCACATCAATCAAACAGCGTTTAATTTCACATTATGAACACTACGAAAAGCAAAGTGTTCTTCCAAAAGCTGTTACTTCCGTTAGTGTCTATATCCAATGGAAGTGTAAATGATCTATACTCTAGTTTTTAAGCACGCTCGCCCCCAATCATCAACAAATAAGTGGGCTAAGCCCCAAAAGTTTTCGTGGTTTCTTTCATTTACTGCGTCAAACATGAAATTTTGGGGCAGGGCTAACGTGTATCGAGTATTGGAATCACTGCCAAATTACAGTTCTGCCGCTTTTTTGATTGCCATTTGCCCGGTCTAGCTGATATTTTTTCTTTTAAATATAGAATTAGTTTAACGGCTGGGCCTGCTTCCGTATTTTAGGATGCACCTAATTTTTCAGAAGGAGTTGGTCAGGTGTCAAATTTGGCACCATCCTATAACTCGTTTCATAATGCCAAGCAGCAATGAAATCGTTATATGTCCCTCCACCTGCGAGAAAAGTAGCGCGATTTCTCAGAAGTCTCTCTAGATATAAGAACAGGGACCGCAAATTATAAAATTTCTTCCGTTGCACACATATCGACTAAGATAAGCGCCTTCATGTCTTTTCCTTCACCCCTACAGCGCTGCAGGTAAAAGCTGCGGATATTGATTACCGGTAATGTGATGCCGTAATCATCGTTTAGTGGTAGGACTGCGATAAACTAATCACTGTAATTGTGCGTTTAAGAAAAATTGCAGAGAATATTTGACACTTTTTGTGGCGTTCAGTAATGTGATTTTAAGAACTGCTCTTCCGAGAAGAGGAGTTCTTATATTTATTGAATTAGCCGCAATTTTCCAATGAGAACTTTTTAAGACATTAGCGTGTACTGTTGCCGCACTGGGGATACTTAGGACCCCTAAAGGCCTAACACTTTCAACTAAAAATCGTGCTACTGCAGAAATAGCGTTCATAATAGCTGTGCCTGCTCCAAAAAACTCTCTAGAAAAATAAAATATCACATTAGAATTTTCGCCTTCTGGCTTTCCAGGCCTCGACAAGTGATACAAACCCCACTACTGCTCATTTTGAATGGTTCTATCTCGCCTCCCTAGATTGATTGTTTTGAGCGTTGAATAAAGGTATGGCACCATTGCATCACCATTGTTCTCGTGGGTCAAGATTTTCACCTGATCAATGGTTGTATTTCTTTCGTTGGTTTAAGTTGTGGGCGATTCCCTTGCCCGAGGGATGCGCACGACAAATACACAGTGGGCCGTATGACAAACATCTTTAATCTCACAGGGATCGTCAAGTCGGTGCTAGGTCGTCATTCGGGGGGCTGCGGCCCGCGGGTCGTCTTCCATGCAGAAGCTCCAGGCGAGAAGCAGGAGCGAAGCAAGAACGAGGAGGCAGGGACCAAGAGAGGGCGAGACGGCGGCGCGTGCCTTCTTTTATAGCCCCCTCGCGCGAAACCGGTTATCCCCGAACGAGCGGGGAGAGGGAAACACGCCGCGCGCTGGGAGCATTGGGATAGTGGCGCGGCCTTCGAATGCGCGGCGAGCACCTGCCTTACGGATACGTGGTGCAGGGCCCCACAAAGTCAACATGAACACTGCCTGATTAATAGAGCAGCATAATCGATCCGCGAATAGCACTGTTTTCATCGCGGCAAGTGTTGCATAACGACACCGTAATCACACTGACGATTGCAACGTACTTTCTAACTAGGTTAACTGTCATTCACCTAAAGCATGCCTTGATTCTGTCCGACTGGACGTAGTGGTTACACCAGGATTCCTGTTCCCGCCATTCTCTGCGGCTGATGTAGCCAGTGCCGTAAAGTACGGTGCGCTGAGAAACCTCCTCGGGTCACTCGTCGCGCAGTCACTGGATCCAGATATTGGCGCCTACGATATGCTGGGACGCAAGCTCAATGAATCGTGGCATTCCTTCATCAGCCTCGCAGCGCGCAATCAAAGCGTGCAATGCGTCGCCGATAAGATGAGGGCATACCTTGAAACTCGAGTAACTTACGAGCAGGCAAATAAGGTAGGTGACCTAGGTGTGCCTAGTATGGCTGATCAAAACTGACCTTCATACGCAGTCTCGAAGCAGAATCACTGGTATTGTTAACACGCCTTTTATTGCAGTCATTTCTGGCTGTATTTGGATGGATGTCATGCTCCTTTTGAACATATTTTCATTATAATTGTTAATGGTTCCATATTTCAAAGAATATGGTGTAATGGAAGCAAGTCGCTTTTATTGGTTGTCATTGCAAAGCTTATATAGTGCTTTAAACTGTTCAATACGCTTACTTGTAGAAAGGCAGATATTGCGGCGCTGTCAGTGGTCGGACCGAGAAACCAAAATCATGGCTATGGCAAGTTGTGATCCTCGGACCTAACAAAATGTCATGATATAGCAAGTTTCGGACGAGGTGCCAATTCACATTGCTTATTTGTGGCAGAAGTGTTGGATAGAAACCAACTTTCCAGCTTTCTTGAATCCCGAATCAAGACATCTACTCTATGGACAGCCAGGACATGTTCGTATGGCTTAGTTTAAACAGGCGCTTATATCTAACTGCTGTTCGGCCTGCAAGCGGTAATCAGATAACGTGGTAGTTTTGGACTTCATAGTAACAGAAATGTGTGTGATAGTTGAGGCGTGATTTAAGATATCGGAGATTAAGAAAGTAGTGACAGATGTACACAATTGAGCAAGCGCAACCGGCCTCGTACACGGAAGACTGTAACGCTGCGACAATCCTCATAGAGCAGAAGCTTAACTGTGTCAGCTTTAACTCGTATACTATGCAAGTGTGTCCCTATTGAGGAGGTACAAAGGGTCATTCTAAGCATAAGGTGCTGCGCTACACAGGCTACGATTGTTGCTAGCAACGAAAATAAAAATGAAGATGATTACTCTGCGATGGTTTTGATGCGAGTACTCGCTTCTTGCTAGAAACTTAAAACGTGCTACTAAGAGGAGATCTCAAAGCATAAATGTAACGACCTTGAGCGGTTTATTCGCTTCCTCCAACTTTGTTCGGGCTGATATGTACTCTCTAAGACCGATACCAACTATGGTAACAAAAACAACAAAAGCAAAATATATATCCACTGATTGGTATCATTTGGAAATATATAAGAGCGCTTTTTATCAAGCTGATAAATGCGTTACACTGAGTCTGCTGGCAAATCAGGTATTTTTCGCTCACCACACGCAAAGCACAGTATTCCGTCGCGGAAGCAGACTGCGCCATTTAGACACGAGCGATAGCCTTGGGAGCGTTGCACCTGATGTATGAAACGGGGTATGGTTAAACGCGAGAGCAAGAGACATGCCATTTAATATTTCTGTTTACACACTGTTTACGGCAAAATTGGTGTGAATACTAATCTCAACTTTAAAACAGCCAGCCCATCAGATAATGGAGGTTACACCCTGGAGAGAGACATACTAGAAATAGTTATGGTGTCGGAGGCCCTTTTTTTAGAGTACTGTCACTTCGCTTGTTCTTACGCCACATAAATAGAACAATGCACAGTTTATTTGTCTTCCATATCTTTTACGGTTGGTTACTGGGACGAATTTTTTCGGTTTACTGTAAATAGGTTGCAATAAGATCAGGGGCTTCTGGTCACTGACAACGTTGTTTTCGTGCTGAATATTAAGCCAGATGGTTCGTAGCTTTACTAATAAACCAGCCAGAAGGGTTGAAGCACCACACTGCTTTGCAGCTCGGTATCCTATTGCATATAAAAACGTCCCCGCCGTGAGGCAGATAATGCAGTACTAACACTTTTTGCATAACAGAGGCACATTTACTTCAAAATCACTTCAATGAAAAAAAGAAGGTCAATAAGGAGAAGTGGTCTGTCGCTAAATGCTTTAGGCAGAGAATTAGAGAACTTGTTTAACTTTCTAGGTTGCATGTCCTTGCACCGAATCTGAGGATAGTACAAACAGTTGTTTTAAAGCGATCCTGTTCTGGCAGTCTCAAGATCGCGGATTTTAATTACACTTTGTGCTCTATTTCCTTTTGAGGTTCTTACATCGCTGTTTTGATAGAGAAACCTTAAGCTATTGTTTAGAATAATGAAGGTTGCTCTCTAACAGGCTTCTCAAATAAGATGTAATCATAATCTGTATGACGCCACAATTATTCGTGGTCTCTAAGAAATTCATTCCTAGATGTATAAGCGTTAAGGGGCTTGTCATTGATAAAATGTGCATGAATGTTTAAAGAGCTGTTACAAAAGCTAGGAGGAGTCTTAAATTTCCTCTTAGTAGCAGACGCTACACGGCGTTTCACGCTGCATATTCTTTTTAAGATTTGCCTAGGTTTTTGCTTGAAGATCGTAAGTCATATTGTCAGTCTTATGGGCTGGATGTCTTACAATTACAGGCAAGAATTACAGATATGGTAGATATGTCGGCGGTTCAAATAGGTATAATTTATGCAATGTTATGAGTGTTTCTGAGTGCTTCTTAGGGACGTTCATTCTACTCTATGCATGTAATATATCGTTTGTACAATTTCATCACAGCTGCTGTGCTCTGTGGCGTCAAGGCCTAGTCAGCATACTTTTTTTCCTCTTTTAGTCCTGCCTAGCACGCAATACATATGTATTGCCAAATAAACAATAAATAAAAAGTTGCCTCCACAGTGACTAGCAAATAGATGCTAAGTGGCAGGCACATTTGTTGGTCCCCAACGTGAACACTGCAGAAAGAACAGCTCTGTCACAGGTTTGATGCAAAACGGATGTGCGCATTTTTTCGAACACGTTATTTCAATAATGGGTTTCTCTGGTTGTGACGCCTTTTCGACTAGACGAGTTGAATAGGATATCAAGTAATAAAGAGTGTTTTATTTAAATTATAGCATTTATCCTAGATCCCATTTGCATCAGGGTAAGCAGCTATAAGAAAAAACAAAATAGTGAGTCGATGCATTCGACCCACAAGGCCTAAAACGATCCCTATGACGGCGTCTACCTTGCAGATACTCGCCCACACACTAGGCCTACGCATGGCGCACACTGCTTATCGGCAGCAGCTAGCCGGCAACGCCACCAAACAACCGGCTAATAGAGAGTTTTAGTACTGCGTAGTGAGCGCTACGTACGCACAGCCCACGTACTTTGCGGGACGCTACGCCACAGTCGCGTACATGCCACAGAAAGACTTTTGGTAGGGCGGAAGCGCGTACGTACGCAGGGGTGTGAAAGCTAACGCGGCAAGCGCAGTAGCTTGTGCAGTGCCATCTCGCAGCCATTCAAGAACTGAATTTTCCAGCGCAGGAAATCCTGCTTCTTTGTTTTTCCGACAGGCGAGAGATGGAACCCATGCTGCAAAGGTGCTGATTTGGTTCGTCGTTGTTACAGAGGATGAGGATATAATTTATAACTTTAACCGAATCGGAGCACTACCCCCAGCAAACGTAGTAGAAAACTAAAATTAACAATACAACCCCGTGCAAATTTAAAATTCGAAGAAGCAAACCGTTTTTCCGAAAGAAACAATGTCATATGCCAAAGCAGTTTTCCGAGTTAACAGTGCGCCTATGATGTCATCATTCAGTGCACAGTAACTATGAACCTCGGAGAATACACTGCGAAACTATACGAAGTCTCATTAGAGAGGCGGAGTATATTTAAAATGCCACGAAACGCATGCCGTAAAAGTCGACACCATGGCCCATAGGCAAAAAAAACTTACCAAAATAATTTTCCCAATGAACACGGCAGATGGTTAAAAGTTAGCGAATGTTTTGAAGAAAAAGTATGACAAAATATGCTACAGCTTTTTTGGAGCCAAACAATATTTAACGCGCCTCGATGAATCTGCGTTGTAAAAACCTGCATACGCCTGAAATTTAGCTGTCTGCTCTTCCGAAAGTTTCAACGTTCCCTCTTAAAGGCGACCGCTCAAATGATACAAGCTTTTAAGCTAAATGCAGTCATTGCTGGGCACGAAAAACGAACCTTGCACAACAGCAGACGACCAACAGTCCGTCTGCTCACACGAATGTCATTCGCGGTCGCCGGCGTCGTCTGCGATCGAATAGAGCGTCGGCTGCGCCGCCGTCTGCTACAATCAACCGTTCCCCTCCGAAGTTTAAAAATGCCTTTTGAATGTAGTTTTGTCTATGAGCTGCTTAATTTGAATTAAAAGTATTAAGAAAATTTAGTACATACGGCAGCTGTATACGAGAAGCTTCTGCGATTGGGAGAAGCACCCAGCGCATAGCGAGCGTGTGTGCGGCATGTGCGGCTTCACAACACATATTTAAGAGCCGTTTATAAATAGATTACACGCGGAAGGACTCAGCATACTTTGTCATACATTTATTCAAAGCACTCGCCAACATTTAATGATAGGCAGCCTCCATTGGTACTGTACTAAACAAGAAAGATATTGCGGTAAGTTGTGTTTACATGTTTTCTAAGATCCCTACCAGCTCGTACCCCTATAAGTCACGCAGCGTTATATAGATACCCCGCATTTGAAATGGCATTTCATATTTTCACAGTCTGTTCTTGGATGTTTGTAGTTGCTCTATACCAAAAACAAAATCATAGGTGCCCCCGTGAAGACATAAAATGGCTTTGAAATCTTTCGCTTCCACATATTCTTGAATACTGCGTTTGTCTATAGGTGTGAAGCCCATGGGAAACTTCGTACTTACTGCTTCAAGTTTCAGAGATCCTGGCGACGAAATACACCAGCTAGAAGTTGGAGCGTTCGCGCAGCGCATTAATAGACAACTTGTGCGTCGCATAAGGCAATCCGCGCCCTCTATTGCGGAGCAACAAATGAATTAGATTTTACTTCTTGCGAAACGTCAAATCGCCTGCAATGAAAAGAAAAGAAACGAACACGCGCTGCGTGTTCGCTGCTTCTCATGCGTGGCTATATAGCCAAACGTGTCTGTCGAGCTTTCTCGTACGCGAGAGCAACACGCAGATGGTCCAGCGAGCGCACGCAGAGTTAGGGATTTCTGCGTACGCGAGCAACGTATACGCAGTACGCAAGAATCGTGATGCGTATGACGCATGCGCAGTAAGCAGCACGCAGGCCGCCTACGTACGCAAGGGTTCTGCGTATGCTTACGTACGCAGTGCTAAAACTCTCTAATAACCTTGACGCGTCGTGGAGCGGACCCTTCAGCACGGCAGGAGAGGGCGGTGCCTTGGACCAGCTTTTCTTCGCTGCCTACTGTTTCCAGCTGTGCGGAGTAGCTCTAACCAGCAGCGCTTCACATGCGCTCTCGCTACGAGCGCGTTGCAACTTTCCGCTGATGAACTACGAAGAGTTCGGCCACGTCCTCAGATGCCGGCATGAAAGTATACCTCGGCTATCAAGTGTACAAAACACAATTAGTTGCTGGATGTACGTTTTCTTAAGAAAATAACAGATATAAGTTCGAAAAGGTCAGTCAGGTCGCTCTACCTAGGTTTCAGATGCATTATTGTATTCACAATATTTTGTTGTTTTATTCATATCACGGCTTTGTGTCTTTACGGTGTAAACATATTTTATTTAATCGCTGACAATGACTGATCTCTTGACCATAACCACTTGATTCTGTCATGTGCAAGCGCGTTGTATTTGATTTATTACTTCACCAAACTTGCCACCGCTGACATTTTCACCGACATGTGTTGTAGGAGTTGGAGCTCGCACTTGTTTGGCTATCGAAATACAGTTTGATGAAAAAATAAACAAGAAAGAAATATCAGTTCATTCTTCGTAAGAAAACGTATTCATGTTTCTCCTGTGAAATCAATTCTACCTCGTGTCAGATGTGTAAAATAAAGATATCAAAGCTATCTGTGTTGCAGTTAAAGCATATTACAGAAAGACCAAAACCAAATACAACTGACAAATGTTGAGCAAAAGTGCCGAACCGGACGATTCCAGCTTCCTCCTGTGCTTGTAGTCTGCATGATGATTTTTAATACTTATATATTCTGCACTAGTTTCTAGCTGTTTGCAATATAATAAGACTAGCAAGCCGAAGAGATGCACTTTTCTCTCGCATAAAACATTATCTCCTGAAGCATAACACCTGCTTAGAATAACAAGATTTAAATCCTCTAAATAAATGCTCTAAAGATTTCCAGTGGTGCCTCTATCAGAAAATTCGCACAAAGGCTACGACTCTTCGAAAACGCGTATAGCAATTTGAATATGGTAAGGTAACTGAAGTATTCCTTGCTCATCATTTTTTTTTGCCTCCAGACAGCTCCATTTGTCCTATGAGGAAGCACGGCGCAGTGCCGTGGCACGTCCTGTGACGTCGCGCGTGATGTCATCGCATACTAATCAATAATTGGACACCGTTACAAAAGCGCTAGCACTGCAAGTTCTGGTGATGTGCGATGAAAACCTTGTTCAAGAAAATTTATATGCACGTCATGAACGAAAAAAAAGTCTCGACTAAATGATAGCGTTTAAAAGTTTCATATATTTCGTGTTGTTTACGTGTTAGTCAATCTGGCTTTTATAAGTACACATGCGCCTATTAAACATGCAAGGTAATTTGGAAGCCTGGAGCGCACCTCAGCTCTTAGTTGATAATTACGATTCGTTAATTCTGTACGTGCGTGATATTTTCCAGCCCGAGGCAATTGTTTTAGGATCCTTGTCATTTCCTCGGACAGACGCCATTGATTTTGCGTGCCGAAACTCCAGCGAGCATCTGCGAGTCCATTCACTGAAGTGGTCATTATGTTGTGCGAGGTCACGAGACGACAAGACTAGGCCTCGTTGTCAAGCGCTTCAAACTCAGGATTCGATTGGAGATGTGAGGACGAGAACAACATTTAACCTGTCAGGGCTTTTTGATCCAGAATCACCCACGCCTCCACTAGGCCACGCGGGCACTTTGGTTAAGATGACATTTATGCCTTTTTCGGGTTGCCTTCCACATAACGTGGCAGCTAATGCTGTGTTTTAATAGCAATGCGTGGGATAATAGAAACAAAAGAAATGAGTCGAAAGGCTCTACACAAACTATGATCAGAAGGCGGCTATTAACACTGTTTGAAATACTCCTCAACCTGGCGCTTACGTCTCTGCAAGGCGTTCACATGCTTAGAATGCGTATCTTTAAAGCCTCAATTGTGCTCGCCTTGGAGTACCTCTTCAGGCGCTGCTTCTCGCGGCGTATCGACTGCAACAATGTAAAGCCCTTTTGTACCGAAACTCGGGACACTTTGTAGTAAACGGCGGAAGCTAACATTCACGGGCTGCGCTCAAAGGCGTGGGTGTGGACAGGTGGCATAAACGAATACTCTCTGGTCACGCGGTTGAGTGAAATTAAAGAAACTCACGATATTGGAAGAGCTGCTTACTTATACAAATACATAGTGATGGAATTTGAACTCTGTGAGACCTTTCAATACCTGTCAAACACGCTACCGCTACGTGGAGAAAGTGCGTTTATTCCATCTACTATTACTGACAGTCCTAAGAGGAGCTTAACAGAAAACAATTATTGATCAACCGCAGAATTGGTACCACGAACACAAATATGTGCTCAGAACAAGCACACAAAAGGTAATATAGGAGCCTCTACACACAAATGAACCAAACTAAATGCACGTGCTGCTCATCTAAAGCGCTGTTTTATAATTATGTAGGGTAGCCTATCACATAATCTCGTTGCCTGCGCCTGTATACTAGATAGTGTGTGTTAGAGAGGAGAGGAAAAATGTTAGTAAGAAGGCGGCTTTGAAACTGCACTTTATCAAAGGCAATTCAGAAGAAAGCGATTTCCTTTAGCACTTCATTCATACTACTGGGTTTGTCTGAGATAAAAAAATAATCTGATTTTCTATCGAGCGCTCTCAGATGAAGCTTTGTGTTCGGACTGGATGAGTGAGTTGAATACTCATCATCATCATCATCATCATCAGCCTGACTATACCCACTGCATGGCGAAGGCCTCTCCCACATTTCTCCTCTTAACCCGGTTCTGTGCTAGCTGCATCCACTTGACCCCTGCGAACTTCTTAACCTCATCCACCGACCTAACTTTCTGCCACCCCCTGCTACGCTTTCCTTCCCTTGGAATCCAGTTTGTTACCCTAAGCGACCATCGGTTATCCTCTCTTCGTACTACATGTCCTGCCCATGCCCATTTCTTCTTCTTAATTTCCACTAGAATGTTGGTAACTTGAGTTATTTCTCTGACACACTCTGCACGCTTCCTATCTCTTAATGTTAACTCTACCATTTTTCGTTCCATAGCACTCTTGGTTGTCCTCAACTTAAGTAGAACTCTCTTGGTTAGCCTCCACGTTTCAGCCCCATAGGTGAGTACAGACAAGATGCAACTGTTATATACTTTCCTCTTGAGCGATACCGGTAAGCTGCTAGTCATAATCTGCGAGCGCTTGCCAAATTCGCTCCATCCCAATCTTATTCTTCTTGTTATTTCCTTTTCATGGTCCGGATCTGCGGTTACTACCGGTCCTAAGTAGATATATTCGCCTACTACTTCCAGCATTTCGCTGCATAATGTAAATTCCTGTTCCTTCCCTAGGCTGTTGAACATTACCTTAGTCTTCTGCATATTGATTTTCAAGCCTACCTATCTACTTTTCCTGTCTAGGTCATCAATCATTATTTGCAGTTCATCCCCGGAGTTGCTTAGCAAGGCAATATCATCAGCAAATTGCCGATTATTGAGGTATTCTCCATCTACCCCTATCCCTAACTTCTCCCATTCCAAGTCTCTGAATATTTCCTTTAAGCAAGCTGTGAACAGTACTGGGGAGATTGTGTCTCCTTGCCTAACACCTTTCTTTATGGGAATTTTGTTAATTTCTTTATGCAGAACTATGGTTGCTGTGCAGCACTTTCACGTACGGCTCGTCCACCCCCTGATTTCGCAATACCTGCATCACCGCCGAGGTTTCAACTGAGTCAAATGCTTTTTCGTAATCAATGAATGCTATGTATAAGGGCTGGTTATATTCCGAGAATTTTTCTATCACCTGATTGATGGTATGGATATGATCGATAGTAGTGTACCGTTTCCGAAAACCAGCTTGATCCTTTGCTTGATTGCACTCTAAGGTTGTCCTGATTCTATTAGCGATTACCTTAGTAACTACCTTATATGTAACAGACAGTAAGCTGATTGGTCTGTAATTTTTAAGGTCCCTAGAGTTCGCTTTCTTAAGAATTAGATTAATATTTGCATTCTTCCATCGTTCCGGTACCGTCCATGACACCAGGCACTGCGTATACAGGGTGGCCAGTTTTTTTAGCATGATATCCCCCCGTCCTTCAGCAAATCTGTAGTTATCTTATCCTCTCCAGCTGATTTCCGCCTTTTTATAGTTTCTAATGCTTTCATGACCTCGTCCTTCGTCACTGGTGGAACGTCTGACTGTTTTTCCCTACCGCCAATCTCGTTACGGTCCTGACTACTTTGGCTACTATAGAGATCTGTATAGAACTCCTCGGCTACTTTGACTATGTTCTCTTTATTTTATTTATACAAGTACCTGCAGCGCCCAGGGGCATTATAGCAGGGCGGGCTATAATGGTAAAAGAATACCTAAAATGAGCATGTTACAATACTGAAAGTATACAGTAAAGTACATTTGTTTAACAATAAAAAGAACAACACTGAAAATGTGAGTGCGAGAAACAGGTTTAAAAGGGTGGAAAGTTACTACGACAAATTGGACGCCAGGAAAGACTGAAAATGTTTACCTGTTTTACATTGTTCTATGCTCTTAGGAAGACTATTCCAAAGTGAAGAAGTGTGAGGAAAAAAGGAATTACGGAACACATCAGTTCGACATCGCGTTACAAGAACTTTCAGCTTATAGTCGCGGCGTTAAGAGATAAAATGTGGAGGTAGAATGTACAAGCTCTTGTTTATTCCCTAGGATCTGAGTATATTTGGTCAAAAAGTTCTAATTTTGCGGTTAGTCTCCGGTGAGCCAATGTTTTCCATCTAAGGTTTTCTTTAATTAATGTGATGCTACTACGGAAGTTATAGTTGCCGGAAACAAACCTGGCAGCGCGGTTTTGGATGCGTTCAAGTTTTCCCACAAGGTATGAGCTTTGAGGGTCCCATGCCGCACAAGCATACTCGAGTATTGGACGGACGTTAGTTACGTATAGCTGTCCTTTTACTTTAGTGGGGGCTTTATAAAAATTTCGTCTAATGAGATTTAGCGTTCTAGATGACTTTAAGGTTAAATATTCTATGTGTCGGTTCCATGTCAAATTTTCTGAAAAATAGACCCCTAGATACTTGTAATGCTGGACCTTTTCAAGTGGTGGCCCGTCCAAATTATAGACTGATCTCACGGGAAGACGTTTACGGGAAAATGAGACATACTGGCATTTAGCAGTGTTCAAAGACATGCCCCATTTAGTGCACCAACAATGTATTTTGTTCAGATCACTCTGTATACTACTTACATCAAGATCATTTCGTATACTCCTGTAACTGGCACAATCGTCAGCATATAATCTCACTTTACATTCAAGCCTTTCAACAATGTCATTTACAAAGACTAGAAATAGCAAAGGCCCCAAGACAAACCCTTGGGGCACGCCAGAGGTTACGGTGACATTCGTTGATTTAGTACCATTGATTACATTTTCAGTTCGCCCAGATAAGTAATCTCTAATCCAGTCTACTACTTCAGGGTGTATACAGAGAGAAGATAATTTATATAACAATAAAGCATGAGGAACGGTATCAAATCCAAAAAGATGCAGTTTACCTGAAAACCAAGATCAAAATAATAAAAGAGATCATGAGAAAATTCTACCAGTTGAGTCGTGCACGACAAGCCAGGCCTGAAGCCGTGTTGAGCATTTGAGAAGAAATTATTGTTTTGGAGATGTTTCATCACAGAGCTGTAAATAATGTGTTCTATAGTTTTGCAGCATATGCATGTAAGAGAGATTGGTCTGTAGTTTTGCAATGCCTTTTTGGGACCACTTTTGTGGACTGGGATGACATTTGCTGCCTTCCAGTCTGCACGTAAAGAAATGCTGTATAGAGATTTATTAAACAAGGCTACTAAGAAATGCGCAATTTTTTGTGAGCAAGATTTCAATACATGCGACGGGATGGCATCAGGCCCACTGGCTGATTTGTTTTTTAGGCTAGAAAGTAACTTGAGGACACCGTTATATGTGACAGTAACCGCGGGCATGTCCTCGTAGGCTTTTTCTTGTGTTTCAGGCAATTCACCAGAGAATGCGGCAGTAAAGACGGATTGAAAATAAAAATTGAAACAGCAGGCCTTCTCATAATCGTCGGACACTGTTTTCTCGTCAACTAACAAAGTAGGGACAGAGGTCACCTCTTTACTATTGATTTTAACAAATTTCCAAAATTCTTTTGGATTTTCTCTTAACCTTGTATCAAGCGATGAAATATAAATATGTTTATTTACCTTTATTTCTTGCCTAATTTTGTAGCTTATCTGGCGCATTTCCTGGAAAACAGACTGCTTGTGATTTCTTATATATGTGGCATACAGACGGCGTTTCTTATTAATTAATGCCCGAATTTTCTTATCCACCCATGGCTTATCATTCCGGCGTCTACGTGTAATAATTTTTGAAGGGATGTGTTGCTCAATTAAAGCCATTAGTTTATCTCTGAAAAGAATCCAAGCTCCATCTATATCCATGGATGACTTCATAAAAAAGAGGGTAGAAACTAGAAAGTTCTCTTGAAATTGACGTGTAATCACCTCGGTCGTAAGAAAACACTTTCCTGGGATGTTTGTGGGCAGATCTGACTGAAGTGGTAGAGCACGCGGCCACAACACTGTCATGGTCACTGATACCAGGGATGACAACTACATCTTTAATCAATGACTCAGAGTTAGCAAAAAACAAATCCAAGGTACTCTCACTATCATGACCTCGTCTGGTGCTCTCAGTCACGAATTGGGTCAGGTCATTAGTTATAATAAACTCTGAAAAGCTAGAGATAAGGTAGTCGAATCAGCCAAAACAGGTTTCCCATTATTCCAGTGAACGGCAGGCATATTAAAGTCTCCTCCAAGTATATAATCACTATTTATGGTAGTTAAAAAGCTTGATAACTCATTAAATGATTCTGGACTAGAAGAACCATTAGGCCGGTAAAAGGACCCAATAGCGATGTAACTGCCATGTTTAAGCCTAATCCTGCACCACACAGATTCAGAATTATCAAAAGAGCTAGGTAACTCACTACTCTGAAGGCATTCATCAATAAGGACAAAAACACCACCACCATGTGTGTTTCTATCACACCGGTAAACTTCATAGCCACAAGGAAAGACTTCGATATCTGCAACGGATTCATGAAGCCAAGATTCAGTCCCGATAATAACATGTGGTCGAACAGAGGAAAGCAATGCAGCAAATTCGTCTACCTTATTTTTCAAACTTCGGCAGTTAACTAGCAAAATACTAAGCGGAAGGCTGCAAGAAGAATCAGATTTTGCACTGGCGCACAAAGCTTTAGACTTTGAGCAGTGGTTGACATTTAGCTATCTATTTATTTCCGTCAGCATGTCATCTCCGCTATCGTAGACAAATTTTGTTGCCTATATGTAGTTTGTAGAAACGCAGTTTGAATGAGAGCTTTGTGGTTTGAGCATATTCGTACAGTTTTGAGCGAGCGCGTCTAACAGCGGGACTGAAATCCTCACGAATAGCATATCGTTTACCCTTTAACTTTGATCCGCACGACAACAGTAGTTCTTTAGCTTTAAACCTACAGAAATTTACAATAATCGGCCGGTTCTTTCCTTCACGAAAAGTTCCGTGCCTGTGAGCACGTTCGATATCATCTGCGTGGGTGATCTGGTCAAGCTCAGTTTTGAAAAACGCGATAACATTTTTCTCAGTTTCTTTCCAACTTTCATTTTCACAGTCAGATAAGCCAAAAACTATCAAGTTATTTCTGCGTGTCCTGTTATTTGCATCCTCGAGGGACAATTTCGCGTTTACCAGTCTACGCCGATTATCTGAGGCGCCTTCTTTGACTGCAAGTAAATCATTTTGCAGTACAGCGACTGAGTTTTGAAGTTCCTGCAGCGAACGAGCAAGAGCATTCTGTTCCTTCATAACTACTTCAAGATCAGCAAGTAAGCGTGTCTGTCCCTGCTCTAACCTGCGGACAACTGCATAAATGCCCCCAAAAGTACATGCATCAATACTACCACTGTCCGGACTAGGGCCAGGATTTAATTCAACATCTCCCGAGCGGAGTAAAAGCAATGCAGATAAAGCACGATGGGACAAAGTACGTAAACTCATGCATTTCTTAACCCACTCCAACAGACTGTCGGGGCACGACACCGCAATCACACATCGGTTAGAGCACCAGTAACAAGAAGCAGGGTTTCGATAACCAACCTGTGCGAGAAGACGCGGTAAGCTCATGTCGACAGCGGTGTAGCGCCCCGGTATTCGTGATGACGTTGCCCGCCTTGTCCCTTATCGCATACATCTGGTTTTTACCTATGCCCAATTTCTTCTTCACCGCTTTAAGGCTTCCCCCGCTCTTTACAGCATGCTCAGTTTTCTCCATGTTATACTTCCTTATATCGGTCACCTTGCGCTTATTGATTAGCTTTAATATCTCGGCCATTTCGATCTGGTCTGTTGGATTGAAAGCTTTCATACTGTGGCGTTTCTTAATGAAATCTTTCGTCTCCTTAAACAGCTTACCGGTATCCTCTCTAACTATCCTACAGCCTACTTCTACCGCACACTCAGTAATGATATCTCTGAAATTATTGTTCATTGCTTCTAGGGTAATGTCGCCATCCTCGGTTAGAGCTGAATATCTATTCTGTAGCGAGATCCTGAACTCTTCTGCCCTCCCCCTAACCGCTAATTCGTTGATGGGTTTCTTTCTTACCAATTTGTTGCGTTCCTTCTTCATATTTAGGCTAATTCGAGACCTCGCCATCCTGTGGTCACTGCATCGCACTTTCCCGATTACCTCTACATTTTGCATATTGGCGGGGGTTGAACACATTATGAAGTCAATTTCATTTTTAGTCTCCCCGTTAGGACTTTTCCATGTCCATTTCTGGTTCTTCCGTTTGCTGAATAAGTTATTCATGATTCTTAAGTTATTGCGCTCTGCAAACTCTACTAGTAACTGCCCCCTGCTATTCCTAGAGCATCGGTAAAAAGGAGACAATTTGGTGGAGCCATGAATATTTTGTTACAAATTCTGTACATAAACAGCCGTGTGTACCACGTACAAAACAAGCTATAAATGCCTGTTTGATCGCTTGGATCATATATTACCGTAAGTATTACGCCTGAAATAAACTCAGTTTAAACATGTTTTTAATTACAAATAGCATAAAAGACGCAATATAAAAGAAAACGCGGTATTGAACGAGTTTCAAAACAAAATGTTATGAGAGCTCTGCAGAATCTGCATTGGAGAAATGCGGAATTCAGTGAATGTTTGCTGCACCACGGTATACATAGTGCGCTTTTTGTGTAGCTGGTGATAGCAAGGCCAGGGTTCGGACCACAGTGGAAATTTTCTTTCCATGGCGCACGTTCGTTGCAGTGCTCCTGCAAGTGTGGTATGGCGGTCCTGTGTCGCACCTGTTGCATAGCGTTCTCATAGCCGCGCAATATTCTCTTGTAACTTGCCTGTCACGTGAAATTCCACGTAATAACTTCATAGCAACGTGACATGATCCAACAATTACCTGACTGGAACCCATTAGATTTACGAGATTCGGATCACCAATTTTTACTTGACTCGAAACCAAGACATTTGCCGAACTCTTACATACGCCCTTAGCAGAACTCAAACCCACGACTTTCATTGCACTCAAACCCACACATCTCGACAGAATCGCAGACATCTTGCAGACTCTGTCGAGCTCACCTCGCGCACAAGTCTGGCGAAACCTCGGGAAAAAAATCGCGCAGGCGAAATTTTTACCACGAGCCTAGAAAGACATTTGCCTCAAAATTGGTGTAAACTGCCGTTTTTCTCAGTTCTGAAATTATGTCTCGCCTGTGTTTAAGTTTCTTTTTTGCGGCGTTGACGGTTTTACGTCAATAAAAAAAAAATAAACAGGTGACTATGAATGAAAATTGCGAATTTTATATACATTATTCTAAAATCTAGTACGTATATACATGGTAGGCAGAGTCACACGTATTTTGAAAATACTATT
The DNA here is from genome assembly GCA_023969395.1 of Amblyomma maculatum. Taxonomy (NCBI): domain Eukaryota; kingdom Metazoa; phylum Arthropoda; class Arachnida; order Ixodida; family Ixodidae; genus Amblyomma; species Amblyomma maculatum. The sequence continues at coordinate 63,456 of JAJIZL010034712.1, read as the reverse complement.
AAGAAGATTCTTTTTAGAGATTTAAAGGGGAAATATTGAGCCTCACAGGTTGCCTTGTCTTACTTATTTAATTGGTTTGAGCTGTACTGGATATCTTGTTATTTTTATATGTATTGCACCTTGCTTGTCGTTACTCCTAGATTGGCAGTAGCCCTTATGAGGCTATTCTTTTAGATCTTGTTCTACTAGAAGTATTTGTTTTTGTAACAAATTTATGATTAAACTTCAAAATTCACATTTGTTACTTAGTTTAAGCAAAGCAGAAAAATATCGCTCTTAAAACTTGCTAAAAATAGCAAACAAAATTTATATAATGAAGGAATGTCGCAATTAAAACAAAACATTAAAATGTCTCGTCTAGCGCGCAAGTTTGTTTCCGAGTGGCTTCTTTGTGTAGACATCGATATCAACCCTGATCGAGCACAGAAAGAGTTGGTACAAGCGCCTCAGGGTCTAACTGCGATTTGAATGACATTGCAAAAATGGAATATCACTCACGGCAAAACATTATATTTACTTTAAACAGTTTTCACTAAACTTGGTTTAGCGCTTTCAGAAGCTTCACTATGCTTGTGATTATCACGTTGAAACTGCCCTAAAATCATTGGACCATGTCATAGAACAAGTAATTTCATTTAGTTCAAGAGGACCAAACTACAACCAAACAGGTATTCGTGGCATAACTGACTGCCCAAATGAAACAGAAGCGCTGCTGAAAAAATGTGTTATTTCCGAGGCGTTGAAAGAGGAACTTAATGCGGATGGATATTCTATTGGCCGAATTCACAGGCTTGCCTGAAAAGACAGTAACTGTCCAGGCATCATCTATCTCCGGGATTTCAAAATAGCAACGGTTATTTGAAAAATGCAAAAACAAAATTCAGAGATCGACCATAAATGTTTTGAACGACTACTCGCAAGCTACACTGAAGAATTCCAGGGGTGCAATTAAGTCTGCTTGCATACACTAATGCGAAGGCATTGTGAGTTCTGTCAAGCCGCCTGCAGGATTCGCTCTAGCGGACGTCAATCGCACTCGGCCACATGGCGTATGTTTATGGCGTATTTAGATGGTTAACAAAAGAAGGAGCTCAGAATGCACTTCATGTAGGCAACAATGTTCACTGCACAAGTCGAGTGTGTGTTCCAGTTGTAACCTGTCGAAGACGGAGATGTTTACATCAGAGTATGAGTGTGTTTAACAGTTTTACGCAAGGCTCTGTAGGATGCAGTGATAGCAAATAGTTCTCGTTCCTGGGTCAAGTGAGACGATCTGTTTGGATAGTGTTTGGATTCTAGGCGCTAACATGATTTTTTTTCACGTGTCTGTTCGTGCGGACATGGTCCGATGCACGCCCTGTCCTCGCTATTCAAAATACAAAGCAGTACGGCCTTATTAAACATAATTTGAGACAGCTCTACAGCCGAGAAATTTGAAAGTAAGTCAGAAATGTGCCTGATTCAATGCTAACCTAAGCCTGATAAAGAGGGGTTTGCGAGAAGAAAAAAAACGTGTAAAAATATAATGAATGATTTAGACCACGTGGCCTAAATCTTGACACTCTTAACAAAAATGCGACAATGACTTCAGTAGGATTAACGCTAACGCTCGGAACATTTTAAATGAAACCAAAAGGCCTAAATAATATATTGGGTTATAGCCGACACATTGCAGTGAGTAGACAGCGCCAGGGACTGAAATTAGCGACGAGGGTGTTTTTACAGTGTGGTCAAGATTTCAGTAGGGGAAGGATCTCTAGGAACGGCCGTGTTGTAGTCCTGATTAAACACCATATAGATTTTTTCTTAGAGATGATCTAAGGCTGGAATTTTTTTGCATAAAAAACGTGTTGGGGCAACAAAGGTATTTAGCTCTTTAATTCAACTGGACGATTTTGAAGAAGATTCACGGAACAGCAAACATTTTACTGCGCGCCTAATCTAATGCAGAAGCGCGACCTAATTTAAATACTTCTGGCGCAAACACGTCCGCATTGTTCTTGAAAGTATATTGCCGCGTGCTTCTCGGAACCGAGAGAACAGAGGACGAAGCTGAGTGTGTGAGACTGATCCGTTCAGTGGTTGCCGCCTTCTACTCGTTACAATACGCCTAATTTGCTATATTTCATATAATAATAACTAAGCACACTGCTACAGGTGTTGAAGCTACATCTATCGGTATCGGTGCATCACCAGCAGCCACTTCTACCCCATCCGAGAAACCCATAAAGTGGTTTTTGCAGTCATGTAACGTGAAAATGACGCAGCCGCCAGAGGTCATACGGAACCATTCCTGAAAGATCTCAGATACAACGTGGTAATATTTGGGCGCAATTTTAATGATCCTTCATAGTTCGGTATTGCTTCTGTGGACCTGTCAGACGCAACTTATTTTGAAAGCAAAGTCGATGTCACGGGGAATTACCTACAGGACACGCAAGATAAAGAAAGTTTCAAAAAAAGCTCCTGCGACTCGATCACTTAAAGTAATTTTTGAAAAATCTTGAATGCTGTACAATGTTCCTCAATACGATGTTACCAAACGTTGTGGTTCAGCAGCCCGAAAAGTCAGGAATTATTTCTTCTGGAGGAGAAGAACCCAGTATCAAAATTTCATTTCAAGGTTCAAGCAATAGCAATCACTGGGATATTAATTTCTATGAACGCCCTTGCGGTGAAGAAATAGACGTTGCTTTCAACTGCATTGCTAAACGATGTGGAGTCAAATACCGGATGCGGCAACCAAATTTCAATGGAGGCGAGAAGCAAGGTACCCGTTTGCTCTACGATATCAGTGCACGTTAAAGAACTACAGGCGGTCGAATTTTCCGCGTCCTTCACAACGACGTCTCTTATAGCCTGAGTCACTCTGGGACGTCAAACCCTCTAACTCTCACTAATTTGTATTATCATTTCCGTAGTATGTTTTCCCATTCTGGAATTTGTTCATGCAACGGCATAATGTTTCAACCGTTTAGAGGGCCTATCTTTTTTATACCATGCATAGTTCACATGCTATTAACCTAAAAACAGTTTCTTCATGTGGTCCTGACAACTTGGCAAACATTTTTCTTAAGCGATAGGCTGTCTTCCAGAGTGCCGTGCTACCGTACTCCGTGCTTCATTACTTCCTTGACTTTATTCCGTGCTTGATTACTTCCTTGATTTTATTTCGTGATTCATTACTTTCCTGATAATTGCCAAATGACTACGATATCATCAGAGTCATGCCCTATTTTAGGATGGGCAACCGTTCATTGTTAGACAGTTACCGTACAATAATGCCAATGACGTCCTCAATCTGTAAGAGAAATTATTAACAAATGTCTGGATAGGCACACAGTACCGTATCAATTCCCGAACTCAAGCTGTTCGACAGTTAAACTAGTCAATGTAATACATACATTGGTCTTACGCATTGATAAAAATGCGAAAATAAGGCTCGATTTTTTACTATAAAACAAAGCTTTTAATACAGTTTCAAGTGACAAACTATTGTTTAAGCTTCGACATACTGACCGCCAAGTTATCTATACCGCATGAATAACGAACCATTATAAAAAAAACGCCGCCAGTTCATAGTAGATCAAATTCAACGCTGGTTGTTTTCTGGTCACATCTGGAAACCTCAAAGAAAGTGTGTTAGAAAGACTTCCTTTTACTTCGTATTCAGTAGTAATTATTACTTGCAGATAAAGTCCAAACTGGAAATTAAGTTGTTAGCGCACGATTGTAAGCTTTTCCGGAACATCGTTTCAACTAATGATTGAATCGATTGACATGCTCCTTTACATGGAATTTTTATTGCTGAAAAATTTGAGGAATGGTTAAACACTTAAATACAGTTTGATTGCGAAATCAACACTACGCTAGTCATTGAGTAATAGAGAGTTTTAGAATAGGGGGCCCCAAGCTTTGGGGCCCCCAAGGAGCTTGGGGCGTCGAAATGCGCATGCGCAGAACGTAAGGCGCGCTTGGGGTCTTGGGTTACCCTTACGAAAACGCATAATGAGTTTCTGATTAATTGTTAATTACATTTCTCATCATGCACATTAACATTTCTATACATTTTCTTGATGCATTTTTGATGAGTTTCACAAGAACGTTGGCCACCGTGTTTCTGGTTGGTACCTAATGTGTGCATTTCTTGTGTGGTGTTCATGAGTGTTGACCAATGAGTGCCTGATGGCTTTCACTTTTGGATAAAAAGTAAAAGTTAAAACGTAGCGAAGCACCGCAACTACATTAAAAAAGCTAAAAAATAAAAAATAAATAAAACTAGGGAAAAAAAACTGCACCTCTGGCGCGATTCGAACTCGGTACCTCTTACTCCGTAGCTTTCTACGCTAACCACTCGGCAACTCGTTTTTTTTTTCTTTATTTCCGAGGTATACATGAACAACAAATTGTCACACTTAATAAAACACTTCAGCTGCCCTTGAGCTGATGCGTGTGAGGTTAAAATTTCTTCAATTTTACCAGGTCATCCAGAACTTCTGCCCACTGTGGTGGGTCGGGGAGCGCGCAGATACATTCCCGTAGATAAACAGCACTTTCAACAAAATTGAACTGGTAACATTGGTAACGTATTTGCTTCTTATGTCTGGACTGCATTCATAAGATTGGGACTTAATGTTTCGAAGCATGTTTCGAAGTTTACAGGCCACTGCGGCTGCTCTAACAATTACAACTTCTTGACCATTAGAACTTGCGTCTAATGTTCTGGATACCTATGCGCACTATTTTGTCCACTGAAGTCATTTTAACATGCCGAGTTTGGCATCGCTGGCAAATTTATCAGCGCTGGCTCTTCGGTGGTTGCTACCTTGGGCGTAATTTTCGCTGAACACGGAGCTGCAGCACGAACCTTTAAGGAAAAAAAGTGCGACCAAGCTTCAATACCGGCAAGCGCAGCAGCGCCAACACTATTTTACTGGTAACTAAATCTTATTTGTACCTAAACATTTCGGGAAGCGACGCGATGACTGAGGGCTCGGCTATTCTATACGCAGAGCAAGAAGGAGCTCGAAAGCTTAAGAAACACGCAAAATATCATGCATTATAGAGAAGGCATTGCTTCTCGTGCCCTGGTCGCGCACATGCTCCCAGGACGGTCCAGTTCCGAGGCAACGCACGGCTCGGGTTACGTCCGCGCGTCGTCGTCGGCGCAGGCAGGGTACCCCTGCTGGTCTTTCCGAAGCGGCCTGCTCGCAGGTGCAAGGAGGCATTGGAAATGGAGCGGCCGTGCGTTCGTTTGCTTGGAGGCGCTGTGGCAGTGCGTCGGTCCGCGTACACAACAATATCCTTGCCCGTAACACCCTAAAGCATATTGTCCAAACATAGCACCCCTTCGCTTCGCAAGAAGTGATTTGCAATGGCACAAACACCAAAGACTCAGGGTGTAAGCCTGTTTTGAATGAAACAAATGTCCAAAAAGTTGTTTTTGTTTTTACAGTGCATGCTAAACCGAAATGAAAACATAGTAAAGTATGTACATTCGCTTAGTGATGTATACTTCCTCTCATTTGAGAAAGTCAATGTATTTCCACATTAGCTCCTATACAAAAATACTGTGTTTTCCAAGCACAAAACTTCTTGCGTAATCTCAAATGAAAGTCTGTTGCGGATCTCATGTTAAAACACATAAAAGTTGTTTCTTAGGCGACATCCTACATATGCTAAACAGAAATGCAAACATAGGGCTCTGAAAGTGTGCAGTTAACAAGGAAAGAATATATATTCACTTAGTGATGTATACTTTTCCTCATTTGAGAAAGTCAATGTATTTCCACATTACCTCCTACCCAAAAATACTGTTGCGTTTTCCAAGCACAAAACTTCTTGTGTGATCTCAAAGGAAGGTCTGTTGTGGATCTGATGTTAAAACACATCTAATCTTGAATCTCCGTTGAGTGGTTGATGACTCATGGTTGATGACTCAGGACAAGCCCTTTAAGAAGTGATCCAATCAAACCTCATGTGTAAGCTCATTTCGAGTTATTAAATGTCTTTCTCCTCCTTCGCCGGTGTCGGAGAAGTGACGTCATGATCACAGCCAGCGCCAGCTGCGCATCACTCTCTCCGCTGGATTAACGGAGAAGAAGTGTGTGGGAGGTATATATAACCAGGAGCGTGCGGCCAGAATCTATCAACTGTGGAGGAGAGCCCAGCCGCTGCTTAGCGCGTAGCTTAATCTATCCTCAACGTAGCCATGGAGATTTTGCGTTCGCAACTCAACTAGGTTTAACCGGAGCTAAACTACTGCCAATTTTTTCTCGCTTCTCTCGACAAAGAGTTCCAATATCCTAAATGAACAATTTAGAATCGTCGTCTTTGCGTGGCGAAATCAAATATTAGTACTTGGGCTTCACAACTCTTAATATCATACTACGAAAATCACATATGGCTGATGGTTATTTTTCGGCGATAAGCAAGATATATTCTTGCTAGTGAAACTAAAAATGTTTACATATAACGAAAAACTCGGCTGTGCCAGACGAAGATAAGTCTGCTGGTCAAAACGTTTGCATTGCTTACGTACTATGGCTCCCTCTAAAATTTTGTTTAGTTCTCTTTCATACTTTCGCAATACCTTTGCGTCCGCATAACGCAGAAAAATCATGACTAGAAAGTGGCGTTAAGATGTCTGGTTACCGAATATCGTGTTTTTCTGCCTGATACCTGTGACTTGCTAATTATTGGCAGTGTTATTCGAAAAAAGCCATCAGTTGCAAAGTCTGCCGGTGTCGCTAGTTCGACACTTGCAATGAAGCTTTTTGTAACTGTTGAAATATTGGTAGCACGCGATGCAGTCTCCTCCTCGGACGGTTACTCAGGTCACCTATTGCAACCTTCCCGCCGCACTGGTTGGGCGACTCCAAGACAACAGTCATAGCGGCCAGCTTTTCGAGATGGCTTTCGCGGGTAACACAGTTAGACGATCTAAATTGTTTACTTTCTCGACTTCAGAAATTTGCCTCGGCAAATTGAAGCACTATTTATTTAACTAATGTCTTCATCGTTTGATTGAGATCCCCTGTGTGAGGCATTGGTAAGGACTCACCTTCTTCTTGACAGTGGCTTTAATGAAAGTTTAGAGGACATGCCTTCTAAATTATTTCCAAGTTTATAGGCGGGATCCGCAATTTCCTTTCCTCCTGTGCTCTGCCGTGGTGACCCAGTGATCAAGACGCTCATCTATTGTTTCGCGTTTGCTAGTTTGAGACAGGAAGGAAGTCTCCCTAATCTTCAATTTTTAAGTGATTCATCAAACACACTTTCTCGGCTGGCAATGTCAGCTTCCAATTGGCGGCAGTCATCAACATTTCCAATCTTACGGAACAATTTGAAGTCATCTGTGAGGAGCACATTTTTTTAGTTCCAAACATGTAACAGCCAATAAATAACAACCACTAAAATCTAAAATTACTGGTCCTAAGTTGGAGCCTTGCGGCACTCCAAGATAATTAAATATCGTTGGAAACAAAGCCTGGAAATCGAACTATTTTACGCCGATTGACTTGGCAGCTTTTGAGCCATAAGTAGTACATGAGACAACGTCGGTACTTTTCCATCTTCGTCCGAGTACCCCGTAGGAAACGGTATAAAAGGCATTAGTCAATTCAAAATGGAAATCCCCTACCTGAGCACGGTTAGGCACGTGTTCTCTAGTATAATAAAGAAAGTGTTATAAGGTTGTTTCTTCACATCCTCCTTTTAAAATGCCGTGTTTCAGAATGGAGATCTCCGGTTTGAAGTACAAGCTCAATGCGTTGCAAAGTACCATTGCAAAATCTCCCGCAAAAGAAGAAATCAATGACACAGGTAGAACATTATTCACATCACAAACATCGCTATAATTTAATAAATGAATAACTACGTTATCCAATGGCAAAGAAAAACACCAGTATGCATCGATAGGTTGTACATATTCGCTAAAACAGAGCCAAAATGCCAGCGCTTCCTATGAATATAAAGGCGGGAATTTCAGCAACTCTTGTTTAATGTTTTGTCTTGAGTTTCGGAATCGCGTAAAGAACCTTTTTCTCGGCAACAATTTTATAATCTAAGCAGTCCGAGCTATCTTCAAGAGTAATAACTGCAGTTTTGTTGTTATAGCGCACAAAACAAGAACTGAATTGATTAGCAAAAGATTGGCATACATCTTGAGGTTTAAAACCCATGACGCATCTTTTTCACACAAGCACTACATTTACCATTTCTTCGCTTCCGCGCAAAATCCCGAATACAGTTTAGTGTCTTTACTAAGACAGATGATTGCTGCAACAGTGACCATCAGCGATCCACATTATATCTCGATTATGTTAAACGGCTCTTTATACAGCGAACAACCAAGCACGCTAGAGCACCTCTTTGACGATGGTTGGTTGCTTTGTGAGGTTTAACGTCCAAAAGCAGCTCAGGTATATAAGAGACGCTGTAGTGGAGGACTCCGGAAATTTCGACCATTTGGGGTTCTTTAACGTGCACTGACATCGCACAGCACACGGGCGCCTTGCTTTTCGCCTCCATCGAAAAGCGGCCGCCGAGCCCGTCATTCGATCCCGCACACTTGAGAACAGTAGTCAAGCGCGATAACCACTGCGCCACCCCGGCGGGATCACCTCTTTAACAAGCCGCATCCAAAGCTACAGAAGAGAAGGTACCGACAAATTCATTAGCGGTGCTTTTGAAGCAATACTGGCTTAAAGTGCTAAAGGGCTAAAGGGTACTATGCAGTTTTGCTTCTGGGAATGCCAAATTTTTCATTAAACAAATCGTGCGCCCCGATACATATTTGGTCAGTATACGGGACGGAGAACGTCTCGCCCATGATGAGAATTTAAGCGGTCGATGGACTGTAGCTTCGTCTTACTCGCACTGCTTCCAACCAAAACACGCAGAAAGCCCGGTAACCCAAACGAGCTGAGACAAGACTTTTGTCAACAAGCTGTCGCCCGAAGACAAAAATTTAAATGAAGCTAATGGTGACTTAGATGACTTATCGCTTTGGTCACAGACGAAATATGGAACCACCAGTTTGAAGTGTTGCTACTCGAAATGGGAGAATCCTAAAGGATCAACGCGGATGTGGGAATGCTTGCTCCAGAAACATTTGCTACCTTGTCTATTCCGGCTAAACACTCAACAACATCTGCAGCATGTCGGTGAAGCAGCGGTAATGGGAGATGTCAAGAAATACAAGTCCCAAGATGACAAAAAAAAAATTCGTATGCTAACGTTTCTTTTGTTGTTAATGAGGGAGGAGTGTGCAATTTATGTAAAACAAAAAGGAGGTCACTTTGACGTCAGAGCGTAGCCAGCGCAGACTGCATTAGACGCGCGCTCGGGTGTAAATAATTCCCATTCTCCCGTTAACCGCACTCGCGTTAAGATGCCTCTGTGTCTTTTCCTCTGCGGTTGTATGACGGCCTGGATAAAACAGCATATAAGTTAGGGACACTTATGCTGTGCTGTAGAAGTAATAAGGTTCCAAAGCGACAAGAGTCCAGTTTACTTGTGCTGTTTATTAGAGCACTGTACGGGCCTGAATCTAAAACTCGAGCCAGAGGCTGGACCCGCTGCCCCTCCAATGCTCAGCCAGAGCACGTCAAGTTACAGCTTCAGTGAACCCGTTGCCGACCGCAAATTTTGAACTAAAGTCTAGGCCAGGCCAATTCTGACATTAACGCATGACATGTTCTATTTACGTGAGCAAAACGTCCCTTGCAACAAGAAGTTGGTAGTTTGCGCTCGTCCCGTGATACGTGTTCCTCTTACTTTTGTGTCGTGTTTGTTGCGCATTTCACCATGACTATAGAAGAATACAATAACCTGAAACAATTACATTTTAATAAATTTGTTTTTTACACCAAAACAGATAATCAGTCATGTTCGCCTGGTCTGCTTTTGGCCACTGATCACATAGAACAGAAAACTGGCATACCCGTGCACAAAATTTTACAAATGCTCTTCAGCTGTGTAAAAAAGATTAACTACCTACAAAGTGAGCAAGCTGATAAAAACAGTTATCTCAAGAACGACCGCCGGAAATCCCAGCTGACGGCAGGACCATCAGGCCGCTAGGACAGTCAACTAAATCTATTCCTTAGCTTACAGCTACCCAAACTTGCCTAACACAATATATTAAATGAAAGAATCTGTCTACTTGATCCTTCCACATAGCTTCCGCAGACATCAGTTTCTCCGTGTTCAGTGAAAATGGGGACAGTTCTGCAACTGATAAAGGACGTAAAAAATATGAACGGAAGTATATCACGCCAATTTCTTTATTCAGATAAGTGAGGGATGACAGGAACTGCGTTTTATTTATTGACATGCTACGACAGTAATTAACATGCAAGATTGTCTGACACCTCCGTATCAGCTCTTTAGCAGTTCTACACTAGTTCCTTCGGTATCCCTCAGGAACCCGTTGGCCATTTGCGATGCACGCTCCACGAGCAGTAGCGTCGGTCGCGTGAGCGTAGCAAGTGCACTCAGTGCCACAGGGGGTCCGGTGAACTCCTGGACGACACTAAAATTATGGAAAAAGAAGGCATGAAAGCTTCAACCTTATTGTGAGAAAATAATGAAGGAGAAACATTTGCCAAGAGACACGATACGCTAAGTATTGCTTTTTAAACCTCAGAGAAAACAATGCGTGTCTGTGATTTGGACAGCGTAAGTATCCCTTTTGAAGCAATATAATGCCGTGTATTTAGTAATTTTTTTATTGTTCCTCAGTGGCTCACGAGGGGTGGCTCGCACTTGTGAAAACATGTTTAGGCACCGGAAATTCTTACAATGCCATGTTGGCTCTATTCAAAGGCTTCTCATAAGGTAACCGAGCACGTTCATTATAGAGAGTGTTCAAAATAAAGATGGAAATTAATGAAGAGTGTCACTGACCAGCGTTTCTGGGCAACCCATCTGCCTAAAAATGAAACCCACAGAGAAGTTGACTCAACGCAAGACTGAACTCCCAGCTTTGTCTGGTCTGGTGTGTTTTGCTGTTAATCTCTGAGCTATATCTGTACAGCTCTTCAACCAGTGAGGCTATCGCCTCATCCGGTAGAGCTGGTTTCGTAGACGACGATATATAGCCTTTCGCTACTATACTGTAACTGTGCACCGCTCTAGGTATTTAGCACGTGTTGCGCATATTTTGGCTGCATTTTATTCATGTTTCATATCAGCACAAGGAATGTAGAGATACAAGCCACCGCTATCTTGGCAATACCGTGCTTTCGCACACACTACGAGCTGCAGCATTAATCCATAATGTCCACGTCACTTTGAATAAATATAAAAACACTTATTTATAGTTGAAGAGAACTCGCAATATTTGTCTGAAATCGTAACCTTCCTACGGCCTGCACTTCAAAGTGTCGCTTTAAAGACGTCTGTTTTGTATTTTATTTATTATATGATTTCGTGGGACGACTGTTTGTTCATTGACATGAAGGCTCTGTATATTGTTATTATCACGTCATGCCGGCTCTGTTCTATTGTTTGTATCACATAAAGTCTTGACGGTTTCCGTTTCCTGCCACGTAAATGATTCCTGGACTTTTGTCGATATATATCTCTGCCTTGTAGCCCTGAAATCAATTCACTTTGTTATACTGAAAAATGAAACCTGATTCTGATTTAGGCATCCGCTTTTTCAGTAAGGGGTAAATGGACGTTTCGCAAGCCTGCTAAGGCTGCGTTCTCGTACATGAGAATTAAGATATTTGGTTCTCTTTCAGATACTCTTGGCTGGTCGTTTTTGTTTTACCTTTTGACATGTGAATCACTAAACAATTAAAAGGCGCAGCTAAAAGAAGGCACTATATGTCGTTGTGGTCACTGTTCCAGTCGCGTCCTATCTTCGGCATAGATGCTTTTGAGCAACAACTTTGTCTTGCCGAACCAGTCTCCATAGCGAGACAGTAGCGTGTACTTTTACAGAATTAACTGAGACAGATCTGCGATGGATGTCCACCGGAGGAGGAAAGCAGGCTTTCTCACTTTGCAGATACTGAAATAGCTTGTATAGTTGTACTGGTTGTAGACATCGCAAACGAACGGCACTCTCGCCGTTGTTGTTCGACTTCAGATATGTTGGTTCAAAAATATGCATGTGTGAAATATCCGCTGATGCGTTTCGGTGCTGAGCTATCCAGAAGCAATTTCGGAGGTTTTCAAAATAAAATGCTGCTTCAGGTAAGGAATGAGACTATTGCCTGTCGGCTCAGATTTCCAGGATGCTTTTCCAACAATTACCCTGATATGAATCTTGCCGATTTCTCATGGGTCCACTGATATATCGGGCCAGCGGTCACGACATGCGACTGATCTTTATGCCTATAAAATTATTTCTTATACTACAACTTCTGAACCATGTACGGTTCTGTCTTGATTTTCCCAAAGAAATAAAATAGCAGTCTCGGCTGACGGGGCTCTAGACTTTATAGCTTAGAATTTTTAGGTGCACCTTGCGCGACGAAGAAACTGATAAAGCTGCGTCTCCGGCATGCCAAAATCAGAGTGACGAGACTGCTACCGACGGCTGTCGAAAAAAGAACAAATAAAGATTTCAATGGTTTCTGGAAAATACATACTTAATCTATACCTTTTGTAATCTTTAATGAAAACAAACAGTTTATTTTTGTAAAACAAAGGAGTTTCAATTAGACAAACTAATATTTTTATACCGACTGGCACTCGAAAATACATTTTCAAGGAAGAATAAAAGTGGCAAATAAATGTTTCGCTGAGTAAAACAATACCTTTTTAATGATGCGTTAGGGAAAGCACCAAAACCAAATAATTGTGCTTGTAATTTAGTGTTCGTCATATTTTGGGCGAGAAAATTAATTGTTTTTACTCTGGTAAGCCCTGGTAAGGCAGTAAATCAATGCGAAAGCGTACAAGACAAACCTCAAATCTGGACCTAAATGTCAAAACAAAAGGTCATTTCCACCATGTTGGACTAAGTCCACCCAGGTAATCCTGAATGGGTAGGTTGTGTCTTATGCTGTGCATGTTTTGGCTATATGGTAAACTGAAGTTTCACAAAAGACTCCCGCAAGATCAGGCATCACACAATATTTGTGATCGGATTTTAACCCGTGACGTAGTGCTTTCCCATTGAAATGGTATTAAATCGAATTTTCCGTAAAACGTTATCATCCGTCCTACAACCACTCTGGATCTACTTCTGCGGCAACATGCTCCTAAGGCCTCGGATTAGAGATCGAAACAGGTGTTAACGCACCCCTGCACGAAAATACAACGCAGCGCACCTTCAGCTTGCTAAGATTAATAATAGTACGTGCTCATTAACGGTGCGAGGAGGATGCGTTTCGCCTCGCCAAGCCAAATTATCTGTTCCTCAAGCGCACTATTACAACTGCCACAACCTGTACCACTTTTCTAGAACATAATTGCTGGAGTCTTATAAACAATATCAAGCGGGACTCGAGGGATGACGCCATCTTCCGAAATGCATCCATACAGCTCTACAAAACTGCGAGCCGACAGTGCAAGACAGCGTAGTAGTCATCGCCTCTGTGCGTAACGGTCCATCCACGGTCAAGTAGGCAATGTGCGAGTGTCACTACTACGTTTACAGGACAAACGCAGCGTGATGCAAAAGAAGTACGCCTGGTCACCAAGCAGACATCTGCCCGAAACACAAGGACCCTGATTTAGGAAAATGTGAAACACCATTTACAGAAGGTATGAAAACGTGCTCACCCGTCTGCACCCGCAAAGTGGGTTTGCAAGGGTCTGCAGGGGAAACATTCTCAGGCTTTAGATGAAAACTAGGGCCATATCATAGAAGTGGGTGACGACGAAACATGAAGTCAGAAGCAGGGCAAAATAACAGCGACAGGCAATTAAAAAACCATTCGCTCTCCGTCCGCCTCTCGCTCCCTTTTACAGCTCAAGACGCTGGGTAACCGGCTTCAAAAAGAACACGCAATATGGAAGGATATGTTGTGAGAGGCGTGATTGGAATGACAAAAAACAAGCCAAGGGAAACGCACCCCGATACCCGCAGGTGCCGAAGAAGGCCTACCCAGGTCAACTTTGAGATTCGAAGGTGACCTTTGAAGAATGGGTACCTCTCTGCTCGGCTGTCGCTCAGAATGACATGAAAGTGGCAGTTTGAAACAGCAATTAAAAGGCTAAAATTGCGGTTCAACGCCTTACGAATTGACAGCCAAAAGATCAGAGCAGGCACACGTATTTGAACAACACCAGTTACTCATTAGACTGCCTCAACGCAGCAGGTAGTAGATAGTTCTCAGTCTGTCTTACACGAAGTCTCAAAACAAATTATACAAGAACTTGTATCTTCAAGGACGAGTTTCGAACATTTCGAATTCATGTAAGCCCAATTCCACAGGAGGGAAATTTGCGAATGCATGCTGTTCATGATAAACAATAGGTTTATGTACGGTCAAACTGCACATTCTTTTCGAGACGAATATAGCGCACTGCTATATCAATATGTTCCCTCTTCAGCGATGAGCGACCAGAACACAGACATTTTATACTTATAGCCCTCCAATAGAGACACTGCTATATCAGTATCTTCATCTTCACAGTTGAGCGACGAGCACGCAGACATTGAAAACCTATAGACTGCGAAAAGGCATACTGCTATCTCAGCATTTTCTCTCTTCAGAGATAAGGGCCGAGCACGCAGACATTCAATACTTATAGCCAACCAAAAGATGCCACCCAAGATGAGGTTCCCTAATAAAACAATTTCTGAGCTTAGCTGTCCATGGCAACAAACCGCACCTGCCATGGCGCTAACCTTTTTTGGAAACCAAATCACAAAACTGGAGTAGAGTTGAAAAGGGTTTACCAGTCTTCACATCTCCACCTTTCCATACTATACTTGGGAGCGGCTTTAGTCAGCGTACGTGTATTGAAGTTCACCAAGAAGGCATAAAACTACATTTTAAAGAATATCAAACACCACCTGGGATATGACCGCTTCATGCTCTCTCTGAGAGCACTAGCACTAGCCAAGCAAAAGACAGGCATTCATGTGTCCACGACTTTGAGCCAAATGCTGAATTAGGAGTGCCTACTATCCCATATTGCTCAATTCTCGAATTTCTCGTCAACATATACAAATGCACTCCCACTACCAATCACGTTGGGCCCTTTCTAATTATCTGATTCTTCATTTGAAAGCGCTGTAGAGCTAAATGTTGAATATGGCGAGCTTGCATCTGTTTCTATGAATGCGATGTCTTGTTAGTAAAGCTCTGGACAAAAATATTTAAAACTTTGCAATGACCAGCAGTGCTACGATGTGTGTAATGGAATATCGGTTTCCAAATATGGGTGAGCGGCAGTGGTTATGTGAACTAGGAGCTGCGTATGATTCCACCTCTTAGCAGGCGCTGCCAATGCACCCCACATAACTGCACCAAAAGCAGTTCAAAAAGTATGCTCGTAAAAAGAAACAGGAGTTTATGCCTGATTTAGTACCCCAACTAAGAACTATATGTACTTGCAAATCGTTTCATTGACGGAAATGCATTTCGTGGCGGGCAATTACCCTTTTTGAAGAGCAGCTCAAGTGTCCTCTAAATTCGTGGATAATCGTGAAAAAGCACTGCCACTGATGAGATAAAGCATCAGCTTCTCAAGAAGATAAAATACAATTACATCTGCTCCTTTACATGAAACGTTGCCTCCAGTTGCTTAACTGGTAAAACAAAAGAAAGAAAATATAACACTTACGTCCGGCTGGCAGCCGTTCCCTTCTACACCTGGAGGGGCTGCAGGAAGGCCGCATCTGACGAAAGAAAGTAATTACATTGTTCAGGAAAAATAAAGGAATGGTTCGTGTAAAATTGTCCTCTTATACACTTCCGGCGCCAGCAACGGTCGCAGTTATTCCATTTGAAATTGTAATCTCATATACTATGTAACGTGTGTTATGCAACCTGCGCTCGCATTGCAAAACTGTGATGCCCTATTCCGATGTATCAATAGATCACAATTTATCCTTATTTCATAGGGGACAACTCGTCAATTTTAGCTTTTTACCATGTATTTAGTATACAAGTATGAAAAGCTACGAAATAGCAAGCCTTTCTAGCTGTATGCTTCGGTCTCCTAAACCCCACAAAAGCCCTTGTTCCTGGTTGTGGAAACAATCCATAATCCTTAGCTCCATCGTGTCAGCCTCAAAAAAGGCCCCGTTTAAAAAAAAAAGAAACCTTGTTTTTTCGACGTGAGTGCTATCGGTGTCGTGAGCCAAAACTTATGACTATATACATAAAGGCGACAGTTGTCATGTGGTAGTTAAGAGCCCTTATAGTCGCTGGCATATATGTCGTCCCGAAAACGCATCTTATGACAGGAACTTTTAAATCAGCTATCGCGGCCGCCTTCTATTGGAATCCAATTTGTTATCCTTTGCGACTATCGGTTATCCTCTCTTCGCACATGTCCTACCATGGCGACTTCTTCTTTCTGATTTTCTCCGAACGGTCATTAACTTGAGTTATTTGTGTGGCCCACTCGGCACCTTTCCCATCTCAACGCTGCACCTGTCATTTTCCATTCCATAACTCTCTGCGTAGTCCTCCACTCGGGCTATCTTTATCACGGTTTAGTAGCTACCACCTCTGCACTAATGATATGTTTGAGTTGAATGAGGTCCTTGTCACATCAGAAATTTAACTTCATTCTTAAAGAATGTCCATTGTTCAGTTTAATTTTATGGTGTATGCGCGATGCTACACGACCAAAACTAATGCCATTTGCAGGTAATGGTAATATCAATTGATACATAAATTTTGGTGCGCATTCGATGGTTGCGAAAATGTATCTATTGAGAAAAAAAAAACAGCTTTATATTTATGCTCATGTCTTGTATGCCTTTAACTAACCAGCTGATTATGGCTATCTATTATGAAGTTAGCGGCTGTGTCGGCGGCATTTGTTTACGAAAAGATACAGTATGTGCGCGTCCGCGCCCGGGTGCGAAAAGCTCGCGAGTTAGCCAGTTTCAACAATGTACACTTTGCTTACTTAAGCTACTTTCAAAACGAACCTGTGTAATAGGCAGTCAAGTGTACCGTTCGACGAGCTTTTATTAAAGCGTAAGCATTAAGGAGGTATGTTGGCAGTTTTGGCGCCTCCAGGACTGATTCGCGTTCTAGAAAGAGAATACTTGGTATATCGGAAATCAAATGCCTTTGAATAGAGCATCAAAAAGGTTCCCCGGAAATGAGAACGTCAATGTAGGGTAATTAGTTAATAAAAAGAGCTAATTAGGTGTATAATAGAGATACAAGATGGCCGTCAGCCAACTTCCGGTTTCGGTTCTCAACTTTCGGTCAGGCGTCTTTGAGGGCGTGAATGAGTAAGTGTTAAGTCTACATTGCTGTGACGCCATAAGTTACGGCGTGAATGTAAAAGTCACCAAAAGCTAATTAGTCAATCAAAGCCGAAATAGCCAAAGGATAATGTCAGCGTTCAATTGGAGTCAAGTGGTATCCAGCTTCCATGGGTTGTTACGTCATTGCGTGACGCCACAAACATGAAGCCTCTTCCGTGCCTCTTCTTTCTTCCACAAAAAATGCTTACGCATTCTCCCAGTGCGGATGGCGTAGTCATGTCAAAAGGTTTTCGAACCTTTAGTATTTCTCGAACGCTTTTCGCACCAAAAAGTGCGAGCTAACCGCAAAGCTGCTGCCCGCTGAGCGCGAGAGCTGTGGAAAACGGCGGAATGTCATGTACCTAGCGGCGCGGGCTACGCCCAAGTCGATACCGTGCCTGAACGGTTTTGCATCGAACGTGCAACGGACGGTGCTTTGGAAATGATCAGCACAATAGTAAATTGACTACGTATAAAAGGCGTGCTAATAATTCAGCTGTCTCACATTAAACAGAAGTGCAATTTCGGCGACCCCATAGTAGCGGATATGGAGTACGAGACCTAATGAGCTGCTCTACCTCAGCGGTAGATGCTACGGGGTTGTGACCAGAAGTTTGCTTCTATTTCAGTTATCATTATTACTATATGCTTGTCATGCATTAGCGATTCGCAGTAAAGAATATTTGAGATTCCGTTAGCCAAGCGCATATTAATTATGAGATCAACAGAGCTTAGCACGCTTTTCTGACGGTGCGAAATGAATGTGTTGGTGTCGACGGATTCTGAAAAGCGTGACCGGTGCCGCCCAAGTCCTGGGTTCGGTGGCTGCGGCGTACTCTGGTATAGAGGGTGCAGCTTCTTTCTTCGGTGCTATTTGGTTTTTTGCATGTAATTTAACTACCATCTACAAAATTATAGAGGCAGATAGTATTATAATCTTGTTGCACTTTCGTAATTGTTTTTCACGTGTATATCCTCACCGAGTTTCGGGTATCGAGATAACCAATTTTCTCATTGATCGCAGGCGAATGAGATCCGCAAGATCATTGAATACTTAATGTCGTTTATATTGAACGTCGCTGTCGCTATATTTTCTGGGGTGGCAACAAGCAATCTCCTATTCAACGATTATTATTTGATATTAATGACATTAAATTTGCCCTATGCGAGGGGTATAAGATGTTGGTGATGAAGAGGTTGGAAACTAAGTCTCGAAAGTTATATTCCCCAAGGGAACTAACACGCAGATTTATTAACCATCCTGCATTGCATCCTCAAAGCCAAGTGGGATGTATGCTCCGGCCTTTTTACAGTTAGCATGAACAAGATTTGTATATTGTTGAACGTGACCTAAAAGCAGTTCCAATCGGTCTCGCAATTTTCCAGAACATTTTGACAAATATATTCAGTTTTTGGGATCATTTGATTCTGTACAAAAAATGTCACAATGATTTGTAAATTTTTATTGTAACTAAAAGTGAAAATATTTTGTGGCCACAAGAGTTCCGCTGCTGTAGGTAAAAGAATTTGTGGGTTGCAATTGTCAAGTTGTCAAGTCAAGACTAAATATGTCAAGGTTTCCCTTTTGTACAAAAACTTTAAAATACTAGGAGGCCTAGGAGGCCTATTTCAGTGTTGGCAGTGATCTATTCCTTTTCTATAAACGTTTTTCGTTAGAAATTTCACGTCAGAGACGGCTAGGTGCTCAAGACACCTTCTTTCATAAAATTAACACTTAATCACTCGACGCAATGAAAGTAAATGCTGGGGCAACGAGCCTACGCCGAGGAGAAGACAGTCGTCTCCAGCACTTTTTGGCCAAACCTTTTTATCTGATGTGTGAACCTTGATGTGTGCGAAGTTTTGCTTATGTACTTCTAACATTGAGTGTTGGCGTTTTGCACCAAGGGCACAGAGAATAATTCATATGCTATTTGTGGTCTATCTGGTAAATAGATTCAAAATAGGAGTCTCTTTAGGTGAAATATGCCTTTCGGTCCTTCTTCAACACCGTAGCATTATTCAAATCTGATAGCGCTGATGCTATAATAAAGATGTGGCGCTGTAGAGGGTAGTTAAGGGGCTAGCAATGTTACGCGTACAGAGGCACGAATTCCGAACGTCTAACGCACTGGCATTTGATGCCACAGTGACGCACTAGACTGGATTAGCCGTGTATTTGTTGAATGAGCGCCATGTGTCAGGAATGGAATTTCAGTAAAAAAAAAGAAAAATAATAAATTTGTCCATAACAACAGCAAGCCCGGATTTCCATTTTGAAGTGGCGCGAACACCCCTGCTTTACTGGCATCTGCTTAAAAGCACTAATTTATCAACACAGTCAATCCCCACGCAATCGATCATTCTCGTGCAGCACATTGCATGCCTGTCTCTGCATGAACTTCCATGCACGCGCAACGAATCAAACACGCCGATATTACATTCCTTACAGCGCGTTAAGTGGTCCCAAAATATAATGTACGCAGTGATTAGTTAGTCACCGGTTTCGCCAACAATGGAATGAAACCACGTGTTCAAACTCGAGACTAGAAAGTAAAACAAAAAGGGACGCGCTGGCGCACATACTTCCCATTGGTTGATTAAGCTTAATTGGGCGCATTTCATTTTTATTCTGATTTCTATCAGGCGTTGTTTGTTGACTCGATCAGGATCTTTTTGCACGCGTGATTCTGACCACAGCTGCATATTTTGCTGGGAGCGTATTGAAACAGATAGAAGATCTGCGGCAGAAATTGTGTGAACGTACACATTCCTGTTTGTGCCCCATGTGTAGATAATTTGCATGCGGCCTTTGAAGAACACTTGCTTTAAAACCGCAGTTTGGCGGTCGTTTAAAACTAAACAGGGAATATATATAAAGCCGGGAAGAAATATATACGGCCTGCTTCTCTAGGAAAATATAAAAGAACCTGGTAGAAACATATAGGTTCCGCCCTGAGGAGTGTGACGTAACTGCCATATTTAAAACCATCTGAACTCAATTACTCATTTTGTGATTTTCTTCGCGTTCATGTACTCTACCTTTGGCCTAATCAGTAATTCATTTTAAGCATCGATATCACTTAACCCTTAAGTATTAAAAGGCAGTCGTTAACTATCACACTGTAAAAGAGCCTCCAATATAATACAATCCTCCGCTCTCAATCAGTGCGTCATATAAACTGGCCTGAAAAGCCTAAGATTCGCGTAAGTGGCTTGGATTCAAACGCTGGCAGCTCTTGCCAAGAGTTATGGTTGTCTGGTGCCACACAACTCAAGAATCAACCGCTGCCGGCCAAATCACCTTCCAGAGCAAAACGTGTTAGTTTTCCGCTCGAAACGCCAACAGCATCATGACCATGATTTCTATTCCCGCCCTTTGCAATCTTTGGTTCATTTAGTGAAGTGAAGGGAAAAGGGCACTTGATGTTAATTCGTTGCAACATCTCGAGAACTGCGAATTACTACCTAATACTCTACTCGTATATTGTGCACATCTCTTCGGTTGTTTCGCGTGTACGGCGTATATTTTGGTAGTCGTTGCGCGATGGAAGGGCCACGAAGAGCGGTAATTTCGGCCTGATCGAATATTCAGAGTTGCAAACAGAAGCGGCCTCTTGCGATTGTTCCTGAAGAATGATTAAAGAATCCTGTTCCCAGCCACTGTTGAAGCAAAAACAAGAAGACGCAGCTAATTATCATGGCACCTAAGGCTGTATTATAAAAAAGTTCGCTCCTTTGCCCCCCCCCCCCCCTCTCCCCATAGTATAACGAGGAAATTAAAATTAATGTATATTTATCTTAACAGTCCCTTGCTTAATTCTGCAGTTCTGGGTAATGAAGCCTGAAATTGTGCTCTTTTAGAGAAAACCAATGGAAACAACAACGTCGGCTTACCGTAAAGTCTCCTTTTCATAAAGAGGCATTGATAATACACGTTTCGCTCCAGTTTAAAACAACTAATTAAAAGCCTCAAGGTCTAGATTAAACATCGAGAATATTGACAACCTAGTGCAAGGAATTCCTATGCACTAGGTGTGTTCAAAATTAGTGTTCATTGGCATTGTAATTAATCTTATAGGGTCAAAAATATAACGCGTCCTCAGTATGCGTGCTCACAGCTTAAATTACTTTGGGACATCGAGCCTCATATACCAAACGAACCATAATACAAGAAGTAGTGATCGCATTTTTCAAATCATTGTCATCGAGGTTTGTTTTACTTAGCAGATTTGTTTGGGCTTTGAGTAACTGCATGATAGTTGTGATAAGAAAGGAGTTTTCGCCATTTATATATCCAAGCCCAAATTGGATGGCAATGTTATTCGGCGTATCATCTGCAGAACATTTAAAAAGCAAACGAGCTAATACAATCCGTAGAAGATTTTCAGTTGATTCGAGGTAAGAAATCGCCTAGATTAGATTGAACTATTTTGTACACAGTATTTTTAAGCACTCGTTCATGATTTGTGTAATATAGGACTAAAAATAAATTATTTACTCGCATAGACATTCCTAAGATCACTAAGTAGCCACCGAAATTCTGAAAATGTACGTTCTACTAATTTATGACTTTAAAATTACATGATGCTGTACGGGTAAAGAGGCAATGAACTTGTGAGTGGCTCCTAATAGTTAGGCACAAAAGTGAACTAGCGTTTTCTTCTTGAGATTATATAAAACGTAATTTGTTCTTTAGGCTGTGTTGCAGATTTCTGGATCTACATGCCCGATGCATAATATATTTTTTTACAAATCTGCAGCTGACCTTTCAACAAAATAATGCTCATTTTGCATTCATTTGTGAGTGGGTGGTTTTCGGTTCATTTAGGCATGACGGGATAAAAATTTATCCATCCTCAGCTATCCAAAAGTACATATGGATGGGGTCCTGGCACAATTCTCCATGAGGCTAAGGGTACGCCAGGTCGAAAGGAATAGAAAATGAATAGATGAATATAGGAATGGAAAGAAATTGATAATCAGGCTCATAAATGTCTTTGTGATTTCTATGTTTTTAAAGTAATTGAATGGCGGTGAAAAGGAAAGGGAGTTGAGCAAGTATAAAAGTTTAAACGCTCTGGCCGCAAATCACACAATCTGCCTCATGCTA
This sequence comes from Amblyomma maculatum, assembly GCA_023969395.1. NCBI lineage: Eukaryota > Metazoa > Arthropoda > Arachnida > Ixodida > Ixodidae > Amblyomma > Amblyomma maculatum. The sequence goes on along the minus strand of JAJIZL010034712.1, from coordinate 40,936 downwards.
TCGGGATGCGGTCGAGGAGTTTGGTGGACTTTTCTGGCTTGTGGTCATTGAAATGGATGAATAAAAAGCGCCTGTGTATGTGATGTGGCATGAAAAAAGCACCGTTGGCCGCAGAAAGGAGGAAAACCTTATATCGCAGCTTATTCTCATGGGGGAGAATAAATGTTACCTGAATAGTTGTCACATATTGAACATCAATTCAACAATGCATAAGAACAATATAGTTGTTACGCATATTATCTTTTTGACAGGGTCCTATCTGACCAGATATTTTAGGGCAGTAACATTAGTATTCTCATTACACGAAATTTCATCCGCGAACGTTGGTGTCGTAGTTGAGGTGGGAATGGTCACACAAATGAGTGATCATGCTGTCGTCGGGAAGAGTGAAGGCAGCACAGCTTGGTTAGATGATTTAGGCGGCCAAGGCTGTCGCACGGGTTGCGTGTCGGCAAAGCACGGGATAGATGAACTCGATGGCCTCGTGTCAATGGAGCGTTGTAGCATCTAAGTCTGAGACAAAGCGCACTGTCCCGCGCTGTATAGATCAGGTGCCGTGGGGAGACAGTCACCACAAAGACAATCAATACTCGACAAAAGCGTGTTTTTTGATCAATTAGAGCGTCTGTCGCCGAGGCTGAGAGGGGAAACGTCCACATGTACTGTGGCGAAAACCGTTGTACACGGGTTCCCTGACACGTGCAGAAAAGCGGGCGAAGCACGCGAGGGGAAGGAGGAAGCTCGTCTTGCGAAAAAAACATGCGCTCGCAAATTGTAACAATTTAGCTTTCAGACTGGTATGAAATCCATAGTCTCTACCACATTTTTAATATTGAAAAAAAAAAACTAACTTCCTTAAACTAAAAAAGTCTGTACTTACCTCGACAGTTGGCAGATAACACTTAGAATCAGGAGACCAAAAACAAATGCCTTCATCGTGGCTTTTGTAAAACGACTGGAGCAAGCAATTGGAATGCTGAAGTGTCTTCACCAGTTGCTTCTACTCGCCTTTTATACTGTCTTGAGATAGTTTCTTAAAGACATTTTCTGTGCATTATATTTTTTTGCAAACGAGTGATGATTTTGTTATATTTGTATTGTCAAACCAGTGATGAAGCACATCTGTAAAAATGTCTCCGCTAGGTATACATCTCAAGCATCCACAATCTAATTTTATAATAAAACCCTTGTAATGAGTAGTACCACTTGTCAAGTAGGGCGGGTGTCAAATTTATCACGAATAAAAATAAAAAAGAGCACATCATCCGTACATTGTTAGAGACTCCTACTGAGGAGCAATTATTTTGAATTGGTGAAATGCGTCCTAAATGCCCTGGAAAAAAATGACAATCTATTTAGCTCGGGTAATCACGGAATATCGTGCAAACGTGCCATTTGCGGACAGATTTAAAGCTTCGTTTTGATGCTGTAGACGGGAAATCAAAGCTCACAGTGGTAAACATTAGTTTGAGAGGACAGCTTGTCCAGCCTTTACGTTTATGCGTTTTGAAAGCATGAAGTCTTTTAACTGTTGTATTAGTCTATTAAATATAATAATATAAATTTTGGACATGGTTTTGGATCTATTCTTTATCATTTATACAGACTAACGCAATTAGGATACTATACTCAGACCTGCTCAGAGTTACGCTTGTTACATTTTAATTTGTTTCTATTTAATTTTTTTAACAAATTTTCTAGTGACAAACATGAACATTTTAGTGCATAGAAGCTACCGCGGAATAAAAAACACAACACAGCCAGTTTCAAGAAGAGCCAATAGCAATGATGTTTTTCTTTTCATTTTGAAGTGATTAGATATATACAAATATTGGAAGTGTACTGAACTATTATCAAGAAATATATTTTTATAGCTGTCATATCCTCTCGATCTTCTATGGCTCACGGAATATTTGCACTGGGCTTCGTAACTGTGAAGTGCACTGTGTTTCTGTTTACTTACTATTGTGCTTGGATGTTTCCTTGTTTTTCGTTGTGCTTATGTTTTTTTGTTCATCCTCTTAAGTGCAGTTCCGCTTGCCGAATTGTATTCAATTTTTTTTTGTGCCTAATATGCATACGAGGGGCCGAGGCTAAGTCAGGCGTTTCTATGCCTTTAAATTCGCACCACCCTTCAGACAACTTCTAAGAAATAAAGAATGAAAAAATATCCCCGAGAGAAATTTGTGCAAGTACTGTGGCTATTAATGGTTTGACTTCTTCGAGGTAGTCTTGCCTTGGCTCGTCACTTCCTCGATTAAGACAACGGCCCAATCTATAATTCTAGCCTACTAGTGTTCAAGTATGATGCTGATGTAATATTCAAACTTACTGGCACAACCGTTGAGTAGGAGCGCACATGATGCGGCCCGTCGCGTCGCCCAGACAAGCGTGTTGCTCCCCGTTCACATCGCCATCGCCTCGGCGCCACTGCTCCGTTGCTCCCACGGGCGAAGAGCTGCGCTTTCTTTCATTGCGTCATTACCGTAGCCGTATAAGGTTGGTTCATAGGAAGGGAAAGGCGCAGTATCTGTCACACTTGCTCTGTGGACACCTGAACCGCGCCGTAAGGGAAGGGATGAAGGTGGGAGTGAAAGTGGATAGAGAGAAAGGGGAGCCGTAGTGGAGGGCTACGGAGTAATTTCGACCACCTGGGGATCTTTAACGTGCGCTGACATCGCACAGCACACGGACGCCTCTTCGTTTCGCCTCCATCGAAACGCAGCCGCCGAGGCCGGGATTTTCAAGATTTAGGAGATGTGATTCACTATCATGAAATATGATGTCACTTGATGTTTTACTTCAATCGCAGCACGTCAGCGTCAATAAAAAAAGTTAAATTGGTTCACAGGAAGGGAAAGGCGCAGTAACTGTCACACTTGCTCTGTGGACACCCGAACCGCGCCATAAGGGAAGGGAGGGAGGTGGGAATGAAAGTGGAAAGAGAGAAAGAGGAGCCGTAGTGGAGGGCTACGGAGTAATTTCGACCACCTGGGGATCTTTAACGTGCGCTGACATCGCACAGCACACGGACGCCACTTCGTTTCGCCTCCATCGAAACGCAGCCGCCGCGGTCGGGTTCGAACCCGGGAACTCCGGCACAGTAGTCGGGCTTCTTACCACTGCACCACCCCGGCGGGGCAGCGTCAATGCGCTGTTTCGACAATCAAAGGAGCTTGCATTTATGCCCAAAAGAATCGGACGGCATTGTGAGCCCCGTCAAAGCGCGCTTCGGCTAGTGGCCGTCCTTTCTGTTACGGCATTCCAAACACACGAAATCTTCTAAAGCGGCGTTAAAATATTGAATATAGCTATACAAACTGGGGACTTGGTTTAGGGCTGATTATTGAAGCCGTATTCATTTTGCGCCCTTACGACCCTTGACGGAACTTTGTGCAGCGTCACATTTCAAGTGATTCATTGGTAAGTAATTAGAATATTCTGGTAGTAGCTAATAGTTAAATGTAAGTGTATAGCAGCTGTCGCCGAAAAAACACAATACAGCCATTTTAGCATGGTGCCAAGTTTAGGAAAGGTTTTCTTTTCATTTCGAACTCGTGAGGGGGTATAATAATGTTGGAAGCTGCTTTGAAGTTTGAAAACATTTCCCTTAGAGAAAGTTATGTGCAAGTACGGAGGTGAACATGCCTCAATGTCTGCAATATTCCCACATTTGCTTTCGAACTGTGGTTGGGCCCTTATCGCCTCTGAATTGCTACATAGCAAAACTTGGATGTAAAAAGGTTACTTCTGACAAGCACTACCTGTCACAATTTCTCATGCCTTGCTCCATCGACCCCAATTAGAGCGCATTAGACAAGCAGGTAGTTTTTCCCATTGTCAGATCGATTGCATTTGATTTCGTCAGAAACGGTCGTTTCAGCTACTTCAGAAATATTTTGCAGAAATATTGTGCATCTGGTCTTCGCTTTCACAAATCAGCTGTGTACATTGTATGAAGAACAGAATTTCTAACACATACCTTGCTGCTTCGTCTGACCTCCGGAAAATACTTCATCTTACTAACAAAGGTCCATATAAGGTGCTTATACCAACTACTTTCACTTGCTGATATTTCAGTTATGAGTAAATGAGTATAACAGACATTTGTAATCTGAGCCATTGCATTCACCTAGAGTGCTTGGAGCCGTGCCAAAAACAGAGCGGTCAATTTGTCACATCTACTTTTTTTTTGCCTTTCTATGCCACACATAATGCGGATAGTTGGCAAACGCAGCCAATGTGGAGCACAGACAGAAAATAAATCTTTAGTTTTGTGCGTTTTACAGTCCTTGTATTTGAAAAGTGACGAGTATACTGCATACCAGTCATATGATACTAGGCTGCTTCTTTTACTGTCGCAGAGATTCACCTAGATGTATTTTAACGCGACAGAGATGTAACAAGCGACTTTTTTCTTCCACAATGTTCACTCAGAGAAGACATTGCTCCGGCGGAAAACATGGAACAAATAAGCATCAGGCGCCGCAGCATAACTTCGATGCGAAAGCAAGTGTATCAGTAAGGGAATATAACCACAAAGCGATGTCCGTGAGAGCAGCGGCGCTAGCCCTTCTGATAAATATCGCCGAAGTGCTCATTTCTACCTCACTTAACTATTCGTAAGCGCACGTAGGGCTCATAAGGATTTGCCAGCTCTACCGAATGAGACGCATATCTCATGACGCTGTCACGTCATGCTCTTAAAAATAGAGCTTCAGTTTTCTCCAAGTACTTCAAACGACACTATTCGATGTTTTAAATCACACTGGAACTTTTGGCAACTGATCGTAATACCTGTCTTTGCTTTGGTGATGCCGAGCGCCACACCGCATTTACGTGACATGGTGCCGCATGCGCAATAGGGCTATGTTGACAGGTACATAGCCCAAACGCGCGTAAAACTAGCAAGACCAGATGGCCAGGGAGAGCAATCGCAATGAGACCCATTCCAACCCAACTGGAATACTTCTTCCGTGGCGCCTGATTGTCTGTCCAGGCATCCCTTCTGTATCGAGCAATAGCACGCCTTTGGAGATTGGCGGCAGGAACTGCAACTTCATACAGCACGTATTATCCCAGCCGTTGAGAAACGATGCGAGAGGGCGCACCAAGTGCGCCTGCAATGATTTGCCGTGTGAATGGTATACACAGAGTAAAATGTACATATAAGGAATGTTGATTGAACTGCCTGTTTCGCTATAACATATTCTAAGTTTTGATTCAGGTTAATTGTCGAGCTGTATTGAAAGGATGTAGAGATCACGGTTTTTCTATTTATACAATACTGCGGACCCTAAGTCCAAGCAGGCTGCGCCCACAATATGCTAAGATCAGGCACATACACACACACGCACGCGCGCACAATCTAATACTTCAAAATAAAAACAACAGAGTATAGCACTATTAAGGTAAGCTTGATGCGGCAATGTTTTAGATCTTTAGATGTTTTAGATGTTTTAGAAAGTTTTGGCGTGCTGTTTCAAACAATAATCTTACAAACCGCGTAGTGCACGCGCTATATTGTCTATCAAATTCATTATTACTCTAGGGTCTGCACGTTTCGTCTTGAACGTTCTACCTTACGCCTTTTTTATGCTATATAAGTGCCATACATTCAGATTCTTTTCTTTCTCTTTTGCACCCTGCTTGGTACAAAACATTCTACACACTGAAAGTAGATTTCTTTAAGCTGGTTCCATGGTCTGCAGACAGAAAAACATCAAAATATAAGAGTCAGTTTCCAAGTGTTCAATGGCAGTTGCGCCATTAGCACGCGAATAATCCTTAAAGTAACATGGGAATGTGCGTTTCTTTGCGTCCAGATATTTGCGTCCGGTTTGGGGGAGCATTATTTCAAATAATGTGTTAGCCTGTTTGGTTCCGGCGCCGTGGCACCCAAGGAGTTCCCAATCTCCACATAGCAAATTGAAATAACCCATCAGAGAAATAATAAAATCCCGCGTTCTAATACTGTGACACATCATTTTGTAGTTTAGTTATGTAGTTTGTTCCAGAGCCAGCAGGCCTACATAGCGGATATAAAATAACGTTTTGACCCCAAAACTACAGTTTTATACAAAGGCATTCAATATCATGTACAGAACCCTGCAAAGCGGCTTCAAATTATGTCTTACTGACAGCCATGGAAATACAGTGAAGCGAGTAGCAAAACATTATCATTTATCTCAGTGTGAAGCCACATCTCCGCGGTAAGTTTAACGTGGGGATAATGGCTTAACAGGGCTACCTAGCATGCCTGTCTTAAAAGGTAGACTAGGTACATTAATGTTCATTACGCGCAGATGCTTGTTATGCTCTTCCCAATCTCGTCGTGCCTTGTCCTGTTGATCTGATCTCTTATCAAGGAAGTTAGCTTCACTCGTTCGTTTTGTCTTTCATCCCAAATAAACATATTTTTACGGTGTAGTAAGAAAGGGGTGTTTCTTTACAGTGCTGAGTTAGCGGGACAAGATGAAGGCTACTAGCCCCCAGAAAGCAACGCTTCTTCCTCCTCTTCTTCTCCCACACCGTCACAATCCTTGACAGCGTGACAAAATATTTATCAACGTTTATTTTTATCATGAATACGAGAGAGCTTTTTTATTCCTTTATTTTGCGCTTTTGTAAAGCAGCTTGCTTTTCTACAAAGTCTATCGTAAATAATCGTTAATAACTCCTGAAATAGGAAATAACATTGCATTTTTCTTTCTTATATCCATAGCCTATGAATGAGTCCTATAAATCGGGAACTCCCTTTCCGTTTAGCCTGAAAAACTTCCCGGAATATTTTATTTTCCACTTATCTTCTATTTTATCGGGTTCATCAGTGATATCGTGAACGGTAAGATTTGATCGTCAGCTTCGATCCTCGAGATCGATCAGGTATTTGGCTTGAAAACTCATAAATTTGCTATTGGTTTCAGAGTAGTTTGTATTTCCTGGGACGGGGCGAGTCTGGTTGCAGTTTCATTTAGCATTTCATCCACTTGCTTAACTATACTCCAAATCAGTGATCACGTTTCCTGCTTAACTAGCTCTGCTTTACTTTAATTCATTTCGGTTTGACGATATACCTGGCCGCCTTATATTTTTTTCAAGAACACTTTTTGAGTCGTTGCCGGGATTCCTTTCAATATCGCCGCAAAGCAGCAACTTGCAAGCAATAAAAAATTCATAAGCCAGGGTGGGACAGGAGGGGGGGGGGGGCACGGCCACACCCCGATACCTTGATTATCTACAAATGGCACTCGAATCACTAATAACCTGTACAACGTAGTACAGTGTCTTTGTTATAAACACAGTAGGACCGGGTCCACCGTGCCCCTGAATATTCCTGCATCGATTCATTTATAGCCGAATGCTCCAATGAAGCCACCGTGCGGTGATGAACTCAGTCACTGAAAGAACTCTGCCTTCAAATAGCAACACAAAGCCTGGTGTGTTGTCAATGGGTAGTTGATTTCGTTCGCAGCAGATGTCATCAGGCCACACGTGTCCGGGCCGTATTGCAGTGGAACCCAGGATAACCTGTACAACGTAGAACAGTAGTTTCGTTGGTAGTATGATAGATCGGGGTCCCCTGTACCCACAAGAGAACACCTCAGTAGTCTTTCACTATCTGATGACATTCTAATGACAAATAGTTGAGAGGACAAACTGCCAAAAATAAATAACGATCTTGGTATGAAAGATGGAATGGTAGGCCTGCAAATGTTTTCGTAGAGCTTTAAGGTAATGATCAATAGGGTCTAAGGGGAATTGCTGTCTACGATAAGTAGCAAGACACTATAACTGGTCACGGAATATGAATACTTACATCAGCTAGTAGCCGCATATCAAGAGCACGAAGAAAGAAATAGCTACGACAATCCATTGCAATGGTGCCTTTTGTTATTCTCGAAATGTGAATGACAGCTTACCAGTATCTGTCAACAGGAATGTATACCAAAATTCTAACTAAGCAATACCTCACAAGTGGGCGCGAACTTGAAGACTAATGAAAAGGCTGAAATTTTAATGTAGACAAAGCAGAGAGATATGACGCGAAACTGATAGGTGTAGCGTTAAGATACAGGAAGCGCGCAAATTGGCTATCAGCGAAAAACGTGAGATATGACATTATCGCCTGAATAAAGTATGGAAATTGGCACGAGCAGGGCATATAGTTTGACGATCAACGATGGCCACTAGGTACAACAGGCTGGATTTCAAGAGAAGCTAGTGTAGCAGGGTATGGCATGAATTAAGTTTGGCGAGCGAGATTGTACAATTGTTGTAGATCAGTGGGATATAGGTGGCACAGGACCCACTTATTTGGAGGGATATGGAAGAACACTCCACCCTAAAGTTCGTGTAGTCACACCGGTGATGAAAACTATGCTGGTGACAATGCCGACTAGCCTTGCGAAACCCTAGCAAACTTTTTGGTGGGCTGGCGTAAATCAAAGTAAAGCATAGTATGTCTGGATTTTAATACGTATTACCTTATTGACAATTAGCCTATGAGTCTGTCCTTTTGGTGAATTGGTCTGACACCCACATTCTTAATAAATATGGTAACCCTCTTCACTAAGGTTTCGAACACCTAAGGTCACGAGCCGCTACGCATACAAGGTGACGGGTGTTTATGGCAGCATCTCGGCACCTTAACAAGACATATGCTCCACCAGACTACTTGAGCCATCTGCCCACATTGCTAACGAAAATACAACTGCTGCCTTTGTGGTCATGCGGACTGGTGTTTTTACCTCTTTCAGGCTTCCTCGACTCTTTAAAGCATGATAGGTTCTCGCCCTTTTTTCATAGGCATTGCGATTGTCCAATACTTATGGACAAACACTGATTCTTTGTGCATAAAATGGTTTCCGAGGAGTATGGCTTTTATTCTCAATGTTCCTTACTCATACCATTTCTCTCCGAAAGCTCATAGTTATTTTTTAAGTAATCAAATCAACAATACCTGCTGCATTCTCGGCATTCATATTACCATTCGGTGCTCGTAGATACTGAATATTTGTTGAAGAGCCACATCCTATTTTTATGGCTGTTGACTGCCACGGGCAAGAAAGGACAGAACTAAAATATTTTTTATGCATTTAAGGCGGAATACATCATCAGTAGTAAATAATTGTTAGTGTTCTACACTAGGTTCATCAAAGAAATATTGTGGACGGGGCACGTAATGTGAAAATCTTACAAAGTGTATATTAAAATATTTGAAAAACAATTCTGTCATATTTTTTCCGTTTAGGTATATTTGGCTTTGACAATGAACTTTCTTCACTCTCAACCTTTAATGCAACACCCAAGTTAAAGATGTTACGTACAGCTAGCGGTTTGTCACACTAACTCGCACTTCGAGAAGTTATATAAAGTACCATGAAAATTCTAAGGTTACGTACAGTTTGCGGTGGTAAAAGGAGTATTTTAGAGCGCTGCCTCTACTACTTCCATTATTCGAGGTCGCGTAATTCCGTCTCATCAACGGTACGATCCCGCTACTTCTTTCTCCTCCCCGATTGCCTCTAGCGAGTTAAACGGCGATAGTTACCGAGAGATGTCTCTGAACACTACCTAAAGGTAACATACACTCACTCAAGGCAGGAAATGATTACGGTGAAGCTAATTGAATAACGTTACCTTTGTCACCCTGTCCCTTCGTGGTTCTGTTCAAGGTTGGTGTTTGCGGCTATTAGCAATTAAAAACATCACATAAAGTAAGCTAAAGAGAAACAGCCCCCAGTAAAGATATTGGTAGCTTACTTTAACGTTGCACTAAAAACAAATCAGGAAACGTATTCGCTCAGCAATAAGTTAACTAGTGTCAATCACTTGCGCCGTTGAAGCAACGAGTACGGTAGGCTTTAAATGCGCTTGTATTCAATTTTACAATATTTCCGCTATCTGTCGCCAGATGACGCTGCTCCAAGGACAGTTGAGCAGATGAGCAGGATAGCTACTGCTACCACCCCGTTTCAAAGGGGACGCTCCTATATTCCATCCATTAATTGACAGCCGTGTGGTGTGGACGCGTGTTCCATCACTCCTCCGATTGCACGTGGCTACCGGAAACGGATGGACTGGCGACAGCGGGAGCTTCCGAAGCGTCAAACAGATGACTTTTATCTTTTATTAACTTTATTTCGCTTTCAGCTAGTTAGGTTAGGTGCAGCCTAAAGAATAGATTTTAGCTCTTTGTTCTAGTGGCCTGGTTTTTCGTGCCGGCAGCTAGGTTTTCTTGGCGTTCATTTTTTAACTATTGTGTTTAGATAAATAATTTTTTCTAGGCGATTGGCTTTCGCAGAATTGCTTTTAACGCGTGTTTGCTAGTCGTTTCTTCTGTCTTCTTTTTAGCAGTTTGTATATTCTGAGAATTCGTAATAGATATAGTTCAGTTGACACATGCTTAAGATGTGCAATCAAAAGAAGGTAAAGTGTACTCAGTGTGAGGCGCAGGTTAATCTCAAGGAAACGCGTTTTGACTCTGTAGATGAAGCGGAAGGCAGCAACTTTTTGTGTCGGTGTTGCGTGCTGAGTGCGCGCTTAGATAGATTTGATCAAGAAAGGGGCAGTTTAGTGTCTCGTGTGGATGATTTAGAAAATGATGTAAGTTTGTTAAGGACAGAAAATCAGAAACTGCTTGGACAGCTTCCTCAAATGGAAAAGAAAAAGGCCGACTTTATCCTTGGAACCAACGATGATGAACATTCCAGTGCGGGCCACGTGGCTGGGACCAGCACTGGCATGGAAGGCATAAGCAAAGTAGGTCAGGCGGATCCGAACCGACAGAGCTATTTAGAAGCAGCTACAAAGAAGTTGGAAAAAAAAAGAAAGAAGTACGGAAGAATGAATATCCCAAAGAGAAGGACACAGAAAACCGAAAGCAGGAGCCAACGAGTGGGAGAGGGAAAGAGAAGGCCCAGGTGCTTATCGCCGGAGATTCTAACATGAGCAGGTGCAAGCGGGGTATCTTAAAACGTGTAAATGGTGATAAGAGAGTGTTAGTTGGAGCTTTCCCAGGGAGCACAATGAGGGCAGTGCTGAAAGAAAGTAAAAATAGGCTGTTGAAAAATTCCGCAGAGCGCACTATTGTGATAGTAGCCGCGGGGCTAAACGATGTCCTAAGTGGTGATGCTGCAGGAGTAGTGGAAAGTTTAGCTAAGGGAGTTGACGATTTCAAGGAGATAGCGCAGCAAACGCAGATAGTTGTATGCATAGTACCGGAGGGGCTAGGATTGAACGGAAAGCTGGAAAAGGATGTGGTGACAGTTAATCAGGACATAAGAAAGTTAAGCCTGGAGAAGCGTTTCGAAGTGGTTGAGGTAAACAAGGAGGTGCATAAAGCAGGTTTTGGTAGGGCTTTTCAGCGAGATGGCATTCATTTTAACAGAAGGGTGGGAGCAGAGATCGGCTGGCGCCTGGCAGGCAGCGCTGTAGCTTTTTTTAGGGGGTCCGCGAGGACTCCGTGCACAGAGGTAGTTAGAAGTGAAGCAGAAGAAAGTGTAATAACGGAGGCTGAGCCACCAAAAATGACAAGGAGGTGGTCGAGAAAGAAAAATACAACAAAGAAATTTAACACTAGGATCAGCTACATAAACATGCAAGGAGGTAGAAAAAGAGCGAAATGGCTAGAGATAGAACAGCAGTTGAAGGATGACAAAATAGGTGTGTACGCTCTTTGCGAGACTCATCTCAGCGATCTAGAAGATCCGCCGTTTATAGAAGACTACGTCTGGGAAAGGTGCAACAGAACGAGAACGGAAAAAACAGGGTGGAGGGGTAGGTATGTTGATACACCAGGGAACAAATTGTCAAATAATTAAATCATCTTGTAAAGAACATATCTGGGTATCAGGAACAATTGCCGGCATAAGGACATGGCTAGGGATAGTTTATTTAGAAACAGGACACCAATGCAGGCAAGAAAACAGGGAGCTTGTTGAATGCCTCAGTGACGATATAAGCCAGTTTGGAGACGGGGCCAATATTATTCTGCTGGGGGACATGACCGGCCACATCGACTATCTGGATGGATACACGGATTGTAATGGGAAGCTAATGCTAGATTTCTGTGAGCGACACGATCTAGTTATAGTAAATAGAGAAATAAAATGTAAAGGCCTAATCACGTGGGAATTCCGCAACAAGCAGACGACCATTGACTACTGTCTAATGTCACAGGAAATTTATAGCAAGGTCACAAAAATGGAAGTAGACGAAGAGGGGGAGTGTAGTCTGGGAAGTGATCATTGTGGTGTTTTTCCGTTCAGGCAGGAAACGAAGACAGCAGCCGTGAAGCACGCGGTGGGAATTTCTTTATTCCCGGAAACAAGTTACTGGCGAGCGCCAGCAGAGCTGGGCGCTGTCCGTGATAAGCCAGGGAGAAGTGCGCAGCAGCACGCGGCGCTGCGGCATTTATAGCCGTTATCACTGAGGGGCGTGGCGCACAAGACAAGTAGGCGCGCAACTATTACACTCCCCCAGTCTTATTTTGAATAGGGTGCATACAGTCAATAAAGAAACATCAACACAGACTAGTTCAAGGCACATAGCGGTCTGGAGGGCGTCGCTGCCTTTCCGGATACCGCCGTTGTGTCGTGGATGGAGGACGGGACGAAGTTGGCTGAACCGGCGTCGTCGCTGGACGTGGCTGCTCAGAGTTACCCTGCTCTTCAGGAGTGTACCGAGAGTCCAAGCCCACGGCCTGAATGATGTGGTTCTGGTGGCGCTTCCAGATGAACACTCCTTGACCGGTTTCCACTTGAAGTCGGTATGAAACAGGTCCTGCTCGCTCTAACACGACAGCAGGCAACCACTTTTCACCCCGCCTAAACTTGCGCACTAGGACACTGTCACCAACAGAAAATTCACGAGTGCGCTGCTTGCGACGCACTGTCTGCACGGACTGCCTTGTCGAAACAGTATGCTGCAGCGAGGGCTTGACTGCGTCCAACCGGGTGCGCTGTCGCCTGTTGAGCAGAAGAGTAGCCGGCGCCTCGCCCGTCGTCCGGTGTGGGGTGTTTCTGTAAGACAACAAAAACTCTCCCAATGTTGTGGTTAAACTTGCAGCACTACTTTATCGTAGTGCCGCTTTCAAAGTTTGGACAAATCGTCCAGATTTTTCATTACTACTAGGATGGTAGGCTGATGTTCGTACACCCCGCCGGGGTGGCGCAGTGGTTACGGCGCTCGACTACTGTTCCCAAGGTTGCGGGATCGAATCCCGGCCTCGGCGGCAACTTTTCAATGGAGGTGAAAAGCAAGGCGCCCGTGTGCTGTGCGATGTCAGTGCACGTTAAAGAACCCCGAGGTGGTCGAAATTTCCGGAGTCCTCCACTACGGCGTCTCTCATAGCCTTAGTTGCTTTGGGACGTTAAACCCCTCAAACCAAACCAAACCAATAAGTGATGTTCGTACATGCCGCGTGCCGATGCTCTTAAGATACTCTGAAAACACCGCTGAGGTAAATTGCGGCCCATTATCAGATACCAAGACTTCAGAATAACCAAACCTGCAGAAGAGTTCGTGGAGTCGATTGACTGTGCTTTCCGCAGATGTGTCGCGCATCTGGCACACCTCCGGCCACTTTGAGTGAGCGTCAACAACCACCAAGAACATGGTTCCCTTGAAAGGTCCTGCAAAATCGATGTGCAGGCGCTGCCATGGTTTGGTTGGCCATGCCCACGGGTGCAAAGGGGCAGGACAAGGCATTGCGCTTTGCGTTAAACAAATATTGCTCGAACGGACTTCAGTCTCAATGTCGCGATCAATTCCTGGCCACAAGACATAACTGCGCGCTAGCTCTTTCATTTTCACGATTCCAGGGTGTCCCTGATGCAATTCATCGAGCATCTGAGGCTGGTGTTTAGCAGGAATACCGACACGCATAACAAGAACGAGACATCCTAGCTGTGACGAAAGTTCACAGCGTCTGTGAAAAAATTGTTTCATTTCTTCACTGTCAACGCCTTCAGGCCACCCGTTCATTACCTGCTGCATGACGTGTCTAAGGATAGGATCTCTGGATGTTTCGCGTGCAATGTCACGATAGTTGATTGGCAAGGACTGCAAGCGTAGGAGATAAAATTTATCATCCGAGCATTCTTCGCTTTCACTTTGCAGAGTGCGCAGCAGCACGCGGCGCTGCGGCATATATAGCCGTTATCACTGAGGGGCGTGGCGCACAAGACAAGTAGGCGCGCAACTACTACAAGACTACGTCTGGGAAGGGTGCAACAGAACGAGAACGAAAAAAAAGGGTGGAGGGGTAGGTATGTTGATACACCAGGGAACAAATTGGCAAAGAATTAAATCATCTTGTAAAGAGCATATCTGGGTTTCAGGAACAATTGCCGGCATAAGGACATGGCTAGGGGTAGTGTATTTAGCAACAGGACACCAATGCAGGCAAGAAAACAAGGATCTTGTTGAATGTCTCAGTGTCGATATAAGCCAGTTTGGAAACGGGGCCAATATTATTCTACTGGGGACATGAACGGACACATCGACGATCTGGATGGATACACGGATTGTAACGGGAAGCTAATGCTAGATTTCTGTGAGCGACACGATCTAGTTATAGTAAATAGAGAAATAAAATGTAAAGGCCAAATCACGTGGGAATTCCGCAACAAGCAGACGACCATTGACTACTGTCTAATGTCGCAGGAAATTTATAGCAAGGTCACAAAAATGGCAATAGACGAAGAGTGGGAGTGTAGTCTGGGAAGTGATCATAAACGTATTAGTCTGCAGATGGAACCCTTGATGAAAAGAGAAATGAAACTTAGACAAAAAGTAAACGCAAATTTAAACGACGATCAAATAGCGCAGATAGATGCAGACATAGAGGAAGCAATAGAGAAAAGCCCCATTGAAGACTGGGATCATGAACAGGTGGAACTACTCGTAAGGAGGAAAATTAAGGAGGCTAAAGTAGCAAACCGCTGGAATGGAAAGAGGAAGCCACGGAGCTGGTGGAATAAGGAAATCAGGCAAGCTATTGAACAACGACGGGCTGCTTCAATGGAACATCGAGTGGCAAAGAAAGCACAGGTATCTCAGGAGGAAATCGACCGAAAATGGGAATCATATCGACAAAAGAAACTTGAGGTACAGGCCCTGTTTCAAAGTAAAATAAAATAGTGCACTGATCGCTGGATGGCTGACATACACGATGCCTCTAGAGGCGGAGCAAGAAAATTCTGGAACCATATAAGCTGGCTTGGGAAAAAAAATCAAAGAAAGCAAGATGGGATTCAATATAACGAGGGATATTGTTTAAAGGGAGATAAGGCAGTGAACTACATTACATCAGTTATAGCCGACTCATTAAAGAGCGATGATAAGTTAATTTTCGCAAATCAGGAAGCAACACAAGGTAGCAGAATACAATGCAGCTTAGAACTTACCAATCTAAACTGGAAAAAGGCTGAAAAAATATTCTTAAAAACACATCTTCAGTAATAGATGAAATTCCGATCAAACTGATTAATGAATTTGGTCCAAAAAGTAAGAAAACGTTGTTTAAAACTCTGGAAACAGTCATACTGAATAAGCAAATTCCGGACAGCTGGCGGCAGAGTAAAATGAATTTGATTTATAAAGGAAAATGGGAAAGGATGCACATAAACTCCTACAGGCCGATTACAATAACATCTGTTATGTACAGGTTGGCCATGCAGGCGGGGAAATTAAAGGTGCAAGCATGGGTAGAAATTAGCAAGATACTCGGAGAACTTCAGAACGGCTTTAGAAATGGTAGGCGCTTAGATGATAGCCTGTTCGTGCTTACCCAATGTATCGAAATATCTAGAGTGGAAAATAGACCTTTGTATTTGGCCTTCCTGGACATAAACGGGGCGTACGAAAACGTAAGCAGGGAACTCCTGTGAAACATAATAAAAGAAGAAGGTATCGGTTATGAGATAATAGAGTTCCTACAGGAAATATACGGGGATAACACAGTAGAAATTACATGAGAAGGGATAAGAAGTACGGAAGATGTCAAAGTATGTAAAGGATTAAGACAAGGCTGTCCTCTATCACCGGTGCTGTTCATGCTTTATATCATAAACCTGGAACGGAGGATGCAAGGCAGTAACCTAGGTTTTAACCTGTCATATAGATTAGGTGGAAAGGCGGCAGAGCAGCGCTTCCCCGGTTTGATGTATGCAGACGATGTTGTGCTGCTAGCTGAGAGTCTGGAAGAGTTGCAAACTCTAGGTAAGTACTGCGGAGACGAAGGGGACGCTCTACGCTTCAGTTTTAGAGCAGTTAAGTCGGGTCTGATGATTTTCAACGGCTCAACTGTTCAGGGTCTTAAAATACAAGGCCATGAAATACCCATAGTAGCAAAATACAAATATCTGGGGGTACGGGTAAACGAAGGGTTGGCATACATTGGAAAGCATGAGCAATCACTTAAGGCCAAAAGACGAAGGAATGCCGGGATAATGAAGCATAGGGCATTGTGGGGATTCATCAGGTATGAGGTTTTGAGGGGTATTTAGAAATGAATTATGGAGCCCGGACTTACTTTCGGAAATGCGGTTTTGTGCCTAAAATCAGAGGTACAGTCAACGTTAGAAATAAATCAGAGAGCCGTTGGATGATTAGCACTAGGTGCCCACGGCAAAACCACAAATGAGGCGGTACAGGGAGATATGGGCTGGGCATCTTTCGAAGTACGGAAAGCTCAGAGTAAAATATTATATCAGGAACGCCTGAAGAAATTGGACAGTAACAGATGGGAAGCTAAAGTATTTAAATACCTGTACTTGAAAAGCGTTGACTCACAATGGAGGAAAAGAACTAGGAAGCTAACTAGTAAGTATGCTAGTCAAAAGGACGGAGAAATAAAGAGCATTAAGCAACAGGTGAAGAACACAGAAGGTAAAAATTGGATAAATTTGATGGAGAAGAAACACAGTGTGGAATTATACCGAAAGTGGAAAATGCAGATCAGGAAGGAAGCTTTCTTTGATAACTCAAGAGGCAGTGCCCTACTTTTTGAAGCTAGATCAGGGTGCCTTAGAACACGCAGCTGCAAAAAGAAATTTAACAATGAAGATAACGCATGTGCTGTCTGTGGTAACTCCAGTGAAACAATTTACCATATTATACTCGAATATAATGGTATCCACCCGGAAGTTGATGCAGGCGAAGTAACTGTTCCTGAAGCTCTGGGGTTTAGAGATAGCAGTGGCTGAGTGAATAAACCGGCGGTGGAAACTAGCAAAAAACGAGTTGAAGATTGGTGGCTTAAAAGCAGAGAATTGACATAATGTTAGTAATGTAGAAACAAAAATTAAAAAATAGAATGATGGTTTAGTTAACCAATCTAAATCAATAATTAAGATATAGGGAGAAAAATTAGCATGATAGCTATTGCTACCACCCCGTTTCAAAGGGGACGCTCCTATATTTCATCCATCCCATCCATACCGTTGAAATAAAGGAATCTCTCTCCAAGGTAACTCATCTGCGCATGCGCCAGTTTCATCCGCACCTAGCCACAGCTGTGGAGCAAAATATGTTTTCGCAACTGTGTGTAAAACCCGCGCCAGCACGAATAGGTGAGCTTCGCTGGCCTAGACATGATAGCACTATGCTATCTCCGCAGGCGAATAGGCATCGTGGAAAATTGCAACACTCGCGGTGTGCGGTGAACATCGTCGTCTTCGAGAAGTTTCATCTACGCGCTCTTTTATTTTTATGTAGTCAACGCATCTGGACGAGTTCGGGCGATGTTAGCAAGCTTGGCGGGGACAATACAATAGGCGACGTGTCGTAGAGGTAGCCACTCTCACTGAACAGACGATGAAGCCATGCCCGATAGACTGACGAGACTCGCGAATAGCTAAACACCAGACAAGCCTGTTTGTGAGAAGCTTACAAATCATGGACGCCTGTCAAGAACGAAGCGGGAGCAGTGACGGCAGCTG
Source organism: Amblyomma maculatum (assembly GCA_023969395.1). NCBI lineage: Eukaryota > Metazoa > Arthropoda > Arachnida > Ixodida > Ixodidae > Amblyomma > Amblyomma maculatum. Next base: position 22,988 of record JAJIZL010034712.1, on the reverse strand, counting down.
CAGCCGATCGCTCACTCCCGTGAAGCTTGGTTCAAGGATAGTGAAACCTCTACATTCTTTATTAAACTGCGTGCAAGTCAGCCCACACATCGCATGAAAACAACATCTATTGTCAGTCTAATAAATGAGAATGTTGTAAAAGCAGCGAGATAAATTCCTTAGTGACAAAAACACTAATGGCTCTACATCTACGCTGAACCGATCCTTAAACATCTGGGAGCTACCTCTATTCTTAACGGCATTTTGAACATAATAGGTGGACAAAAAGTTGATTTTAATGCCTACTCCGCTAAGTAAATGTTCCAGTGGCAAAAATGCCAAACGTGCCGCATTTAGACATCCTCCTTTGCACTGCTTTGTCCTTCACTTTATCGCAGTAATCATTATAAAGGCCTCTTTGTGAAGAATACTGCTTTCATTGAAGCAAGCGTCAAAAAGTGTTTCTACTGGAACAAATTTAATGTTATGAATTTAGTTCTTGCTGCAGAGAGAAAAAATCCGGTGGCTGTTATTAGCAAAAGAAACAATGATGTTATTGTTCCAGCTGATGTGGCACTTCTTTCTTTTATCGCTCTCACTCTGTTTCATTTATTATCTTGCAATCAACTACGATGCGTTTCAATGAACAGGTCGCTAAATCCACGATGCTTGAAGAACGTCGATTTGTTGGTGTGGACTGCAAAATTGGTGTTGGATGTATTGCTCTCCCCTAAACATTTAGGAAGCCGATCAAATGAAACAAAAAATAAGAAAGTTTTAGAATAAGATTTCCTCTCCGCATGTCTACATGCGATCATTCTGAGGTGCGGTCAACTGCGGACAGAGTGCGCCAGCCTACAAATCACTTGCTTGAACATTAGCTCGCTGCGTGTACATCAAACGGCGACTCTGGATAGTACGCTTAAAAATTGAGCTTAGAGTTTAACATATGTGACTACAAATCAGTCGTCATAATGCCCTATTCCTTTTAAAGAATTGTTTGCACTTTACATGCAGGCACTATAGCTAAATGCCAGAATAACACTTGTGTAACCCAGGTCCTTCTTTTTGGAATCTCTTCGCACCTTTATGTACTTTTTCTGCAAAACAAGAGAAAGGTTCTCGTTGCACTTCATCATCCTCTCCTTCTTGGCCCCATCAGTTCAATTTGGAATGTCTGTCCTCTTCTTAGAAACACCTTGCGGCATCAAGCCTGCTTAACATTTACATCTACCTTGCTTTGAAGTTTGTCCGGCTGCTGCTGCATCTTTATATATTTTGATAAAAGACTACAGTCAGCAGCTTCATAAAATTTATACCCAAGGAAACCTTCTTTCACTGCTCGCTCTACTCCTCTCTTATCACTCCATTTTCATTTTCTCCATTTCCTCCTTTTAAAGCTAAAGCGTTTTAAACCCTCCTAGTGATGATCCCCTTGTCGAAATGTCAGCTTAGCTTGAAACTCAGGCTTCCCTTGAAACTCAGGCTTCCCTTGAAACCTCATTGAAATCGCTCTCCTCCATCGTACCATGTGTTATTAATACTCCCTCTGAATTCTGAATAATATCAGTTAGCTGGCATATATCTTTAGTTTGCTGACCTGTTTTTCCTGTGTTCGCAAAACTGATTGAATCCTTCAAGACCTATTTTTTAGGTATAACTACTACCGCCTGTGTCATTTGCAACGCAGCTGCTTTGGCTCAGCGTATCATAGAGAAGGAAATCCGAATATTCGTTTTTACCTCCCTGCTTTAGCTTCACTGTCTTTCGGCTATTTCTTTTTGTCAACAATGCCGCGCTGGCCATTTGTCTTTTTCTATAATTTGTTTTCCGCACTCTTTTCCTGTCATTGATCTGTTTGTGTTCTTGCGCTTTCATGTCTTGCCCTCCCGCGTACTGCAACAGTAGAAATTTTAGATTATTGAAGTCGGATATCTCTTTCTCGAGTAAAATCATTCGTGTCTTTTTTATCTGGGAAATCCATAAGCAGCTTTGACTGGCCCCCAGACAGGTTCCTCAATTCAGCCAGAGCGATATGCAGCTTGTCGTGACCAGGGTTCCTCTGAGCATCACCAGCAAGTAGTAACAAATACCACAAAACTTGATATCACTCATTAGCGACAACAATCAAACAATGCGGGCTCAGCAGCTGTATAAGAAAGTAATTACTAGATTTACTTGTAAAGGTAATTTGTTTCACTAATGTGTATGATGAACAGGAATGGATTTGATAACTGTGCCGTGGCAAAGCCGCCGAGCCCACATATAGTATAAGGTGATGCAGTTTTTTTAATGGTGACTTGGCGAGTGACGTCATTGTCGATGGCGCTTTCCAATCAGTGTCGAGGGTACAAGCATTCCGATTAGGAAAGCTGGATGAGGCATCAACGAAAACGTTGACAGCGGGCCAAGGGAGCGCGGTTGATGGCAGGCAGGTGTCCGGAATTCCTTCAAGGCAGGCAAGAGAAGGAAGACGAAGGCACCAAACGGCACCTGCAAGATGAACAGGAAAGAATTCGATAACTGTGCCGTGGCACAGCCGCCGAGCTCAATAAAAATGAAATTGAAAAACCCAAAACAAAGTGTAAATAAATAATAATTTGTAAGTGTAATAACATTGGTTAACATTACTACCAAGGAAAGAGCTATACAGGAGCGGCCCCATGCCTGTTACCATATCTTATGAGTTATTTCGGTGCTGCCGGGAGGTGGCACCACTGTATGTCCTCATGCCCAATATTCATGGGCTACTGCCGGCGGCGTCTACGCTCAAAAGCGCCCTTCAAGAATTTATGATTGTTGGCATCTAAATTGTAGTGTGGAACGAAAGGGCTATGGAACGAAAAATGGTAGAGGTAACATTAGGAGATAGGAAGCGTGCAGAGTGGGTTAGAGAAATAACTCAAGTTACCGACATTCTAGCGGAAATTAAGAAGAAATGGGCATGGGCAGGACATGTAGTGTTGAAACTTGCCTTTTTTCTCTCTTTTTTTTTTGCTCCGTCTGTGTAAATGTGTTCGTCGCCTGACACTAAACAGGCGCCTTTCAGCAATTTATGGCCAGCGACAGCTCCTCCCCGGGCCACCCTCTGCGGGATGCCAACGCCGGGACAAGCGGACCGCGGGAGGGAAAAATAATGCGGGCAGACAGTACGAACGGGGAGCCCCATCGATAAGCATGTGTATTTCCAAGTTCTTTCTCCCCTCTTAAAGATGTTGTATTTGGTTCTCAATTGTTTGTTGTAAATAAACGAAGTTATGTTAAAACTGCAACAGCCGCAACGAATTCAGTCAGTTACAACAGTAAAACATTTTGGTGCCGAAACCCGGAAATGGAAAATAGGACTATCGACCGGACCCAGCAACTAAACGACCAACGACAGCAGCGACATGGATGTTATGAGGAAAAAGAGAAAAATCATCAGAAGCCAAGCGACGCGGCTGACTAAAGAAACTGACGACATCTTGAGCGCCGAACCTCCGCCTACCATCGAAAAGATGAGCGTTCTAATCGAACGTTTACAATTGGTAAAGCAACTGCTTATCGATGTGGATGCGGCAATAGAACCTACTGTTAAAGAAGATGAAGCAGAAGCTGAATTTGAACAAGTCATCGAATATAGCGACAAAGTGACTACCTGCATCTGCCGTCTAAAATTGAGAAAAGATGAGGCGGAACACACAATCACGACTGAAGATATCCGGAATCAAGCTTCAATTGGTACCAGTCCCGCGGCTCAGAAAATTAGACTTCCAAAGCTGGAACTGGCCAAATTAGAGGGCAAATGAAAAGCCTGGCAGCCATTCTGGGAACAGTTCGAGGTGGCAGTTCACAAGAACACAGATCTTTGCAACATAGATCGCCTTAATTACCTAAAGACGATGCTGACAGGGGAGGCAAAGACACCTATCGTCAGACTGCTACAGCGATGCGATCGACATCTTGCAGCAGCGCTTTGGCGATCAGGAAGCATTGATTCAGGATCAAATGCAAGGCCTGATTGATGTGACACCTGTGTTATCTGCAAAGAACGTGGCAGCCTTGCGGCGACTTTATGATGATGTACAAGTTCACATGCGGGGACTCAAGGCACTTGGCATCGACTTAGGTGGCTACCAGGCGATGTTGTATCCTGTCCTTCTCCGTGCTCTGCCGAAGAAGGTGATCCTGGGCGTTCACAGCTCATATTCCGAAGCCCACGAGGCGACGGCGTCAACAATGAGCGATGATTCTGGGTCAACGAGCTCACCATCAGACACCGCACAGGTGACGCCTCTGCAATCTCAGCTGAGGTTCTTCCGCTTGAAGCTGCAGAGCCGCGAGAGGACGATGGAGGACAGGCCCGACAACACGCACTGTAATCCTACTTCTCATTTTGATGGGCACAAGGCTCGGTATCAACGAGGGAACTTTCACCATTCTTCTGCCTCAGCCCTGCATGGCTCAGCATCCTGCATGTAATGCGTATTCTGCAAATCAAAAGGTCATGAAAGCCAAGAGTGCCAATCGAAAATGCCAGTCAAAGAAAGAAAAATGATATTAACAGCGAAAGGCAGATGCTTTCGGTGCACGAAGCATGAACACCGTTCAAGGCAATTCAGAGTCAATAGCAGCTGCAAAAAGTGCAAGCGCAGACATGCGACAGAGTTATGCGACCCTGCAATCAACGAAGCCGAGTACGCACGGTCGGCCAAGGAAGGAATGCAACCCGTAAACCTGCATGCTTCAGTATCAGAAGACCCCAGTCACCGCACCGTCTCAATGCCTACCATGACAGCCCTGAACAAGGGAAGTAGAGCAAGAAAAAATTCCCGAGTTGTCTTTGACAGCGGCATTCAGAGAACATTCATCACAGAAGACTGCTCTAAAAAACTTGGGTGCAAATTGCTCGGAACAGAGATACTATCGATTGGGGTTTTCGGAGTACAGCAAAAGCAGCGCGCATTCCTGCGCGTTGAAGTGTGTCTATTGTGAAAGGACAATCCCAAAACTCAAGTCAAATTTAAGGCCTTAGAAACACCTACAATATGCGAACAGGCCATTCCTTGTTCAGATAAGCGAATTATAGAGACTCTCCACGAGCTTTCTTTGCCACCGGGTGACGAATGCTGTTATCCCAATACAGCAGGTATCGACGTACTGGTGGGCTCAGACCACTTTTGGGAGTTTCTAACTGGCAAGGTTACGAAACTGGGCGACAGGCTAACAGCACTGGAAACAGTGTTAGGCTGGGCAGTGCAGGGACGAACGCCATTCCTCTGCAAAGATATCACTTGCGCCCATGCAGTCGTGCTAAGAACTACGGTTGCAGACCAACAAGTTGAGCCTGTTTTGAGACGTTTCTGGGAGTTGGAAGGCATTGGAGACTCCGACACACAGGAAGATATCTCCGACAAGTATCTCTGGGAAGGCTTTACCAAGACCGAAAAAGTTGTCGATCAGCGGTATGAGGTGAGGCTTCCTTGGAAGCAGCAAGTCGATCTTTAAGATAATCGAGCAGTAGCAGAAAAACGATTCCGCCAGCTGGGGAAAAGACTGAGCAGGACGCCTGCTCTAATGAGTGAGTACGATGTCGAATTACGACGCTTTGTGACCGAAGGCATAGCGGAGATCGTGCCAGACGAGGCTTGCAACGACGGTCAACATATTTACTATATGTCCCACCAGCCTGTACTTCGTGAGAGCAGCATCACGACAAAGTTGAGAATTGTCTTCGACGCGTCGGCTCATGGGTTGGGAGCAAAATCTCTTAATGAGAATTTAGAATGCGGACCAAATTTAAATCGAGAACTTCTTCGGCTGTTGCTGAATTTCCGATGCCATCGAATCGCGCTGGTGGCCGATGTGGAGAAGGCATTTCTACAAGTTAGGGTGGCTCCTGAAGACAGGGATTCATTGAGGTTTGTGTGGTATGAAAGCAGCCCCAAGATGGACAAACCGCTTCCCAAAACCGTAGTGTTAAGAATGGCACGCGTGCCATTTGGAGTTACGTCTAGTCCCTTCCTGCTGGCGGCGACGCTGCGACACCACTTTGACAGTGTCAAAGACCAATACCCCGATACTGCTGAGCTTCTCAAGGGAAGCATTTATGTCGACGACTTGCTGTGTGGCGCTGCGAACGATGAAGAAGCCGCAGAAATTTACGAGCAGGCGAACGGCATTTTTGAAGCAGCCTTAATGCGTTTGCATAAATGGGGATCGAACAGCGAGAAGATGAACCCAATTTTCTCGGAACGTTGTCCGAACGAAAGGGCGTTAGGTTATCCAGCGGACTTGTTAAAGGTGCTTGGTCTCACCTGGCAGGCAAACGAAGACGTTCTCACTTTTTTCCTGGACCCGATCATTGAATTCTCCAAGGAAAGGATAAACACCAAGCGCTTCGTACTGCAAACAACGGCACGATTGTACGACCCTCTTGGATTTTTATCCCCATACACGATGAGGGCGAAGGCGTTATTTCAAGAGATTTGGAAAGAGAACCTTTCGTGGGACCAACCACTGCCAGGTCACACATTCGAGAAGTGGATCAAGTGGTGCGAGGACCTTTCGTCACTTAACGATCTCAAGATTCCCCGTACCTACGATGCAAATAACGCAGGAGACCCGGTGCGCAGGACGCTGCATATATTTGCAGACGGAAGCCCAAAGGCTTCCGGCGCCGTAGCCTACATTTGCACCGAACGCAGCACTGGGCAGTGCCCATCCACCTTGGTAATGTAGAAATGCCGTGTGGCATCAGTAAAACCTGTCACACTTGCAAGGCTGGAGCTGATGGCTGCATTGCTGGCGTCACGACTTTACCAATTTTTGAAAGCCAATCTCGAAGTCGAGATCGACAGCTTGTATCTGTGGACGGACTCCATGATCACTCTGAGCTGGATCCATGGAGATGCGGCAAGGTGGAAGGCGTTTGTCAGAAACCTCGTAACTGAGATTCAGCAGAACACGGAAGGCACGACATAGAAGCACTGTCCAGGGAAAACGAATCCTGCTGACTTCATGACCAGGGGATTGAAAAGCGCACAACTGAAATCCAGCGAGCTCTGGTTGAGCGGGCCACCGTGGTTTACAAGCGCAGCTGAAAAATGGCCGGCCGAACCAAAACCAGCCGACTTCACGACTAAAGAGCTTGGCCAGAAAAGGGAGGTCGGTGTCTTAAATTTCACCTGCGATCAAGGAGACGACTTGCCGGATCTGAAGAAATTCAGCTCAGCGTCGAGAGTAAACAGAGTAACAGGCTGGATTTTCCGATTTGTGCGAAATTTGCGGACTGCTGACAAAACATCAGGCCCTTTAACCGCGGAAGAAATTGAACATGCAAAAACATTTTGGCTGAAAAGGGCTCAGAGGTTCTCATTCTGAGAATCTCGAGCGCACAATGAAAGGCAACCGCCTCCCGACCGACTCGCCCTTGAAAGATTTCACGCTCTGGACAGATCAAAACGGGCTACTGAGAATTCAAGGTAGGATCTGCTCAGCGAACACAACGCACGATGAGCGGCACCCGATTGTGCTTCCCAGGCAGCATTGATACTCATCTCTGTTGGTGCACCAAGCCCATCGACAGATGCTCCACGCAGGCGCCAGGGACACACTCGTGCAGCTTCGAGAGAAGTACTGGATTGTGCGCGGCCGTCAGCTGGTGAAAAGTGTGGTGAGGTCGTGTGTGGTGTGTAGGCGGTATAGTGCTTCTCATTTCGATGCACCGACTGGGCTCCTTCCACCTGATTGAAAGTCCCAAGCAGACCCATTGCAGGTCGTGGGCCTGGATTTAGCCGGACCCCTCATGGTGAGGGAGAACAGTCGGACGCTGAAGTCATATATTGTGCTGTTTACATGTGCTGTGACGCGGGCCCTGCATCTTGAACTTGTTGTGGACATGAGTACTGAGTGTCTAATGCAGGCGTTCCGACGATTTGTGTCGCGAAGGGGCTTGTACCGAATCATTTACTCCGACAATGCTCTTTCTTTTAAACGAGCCTCGAAAGATATGGGCATTTTGTGGAAGCTCCTGCGACACCCTGACACACAGGACCATTTCGCCAATTCAGGCATAGAATGGAAATTTATCGCTGAGCGGGCGCCGTGGTGGGGCGGGTTCTGCGAGAGGCTAGTCCGTAGTGTGAGAACCGCGCTGAGGAAAATGATGGGACCTCACTGCCTAGCGCTATTGAGCTCTCAACCGTTTTGGCTGAAGTGGAGGCAGTGATAAATTCCAGACCCCTCACGTACACTTACGAGGACCCTAAGGACGGCGCCCCACTGACACCGGCTAGATTCTTAACCGGAAGGCGCTTAACTGCTCTGCCTTCGCCCGAAACACGAGTCATTAAGACGTCCGCGGCTTCGCTACATGCGCTCTGGAAAAAAAGAGGCCAGATCTTGAACTTGTTTTGGCAGGCATGGCAGAGAGAATACTTGGGGCAGCTGCGCTCTGCGTACGCCTCTAAGCGGACCAATTCCGCGAATCCTCGATTTGCAGAGGTTGTTTTGGTCCGAGAGAACCTGCCGCGACTGCTCTGGAAGAGCGGGATCATCGCTGCTATAAATCCTGAGCACGACTGGAAAGTTCGCTTTTTTGAAGTCAGGATGTCGCAGGGGAAAACGATACGACGCCCCGTTCAGCTGCTGTACATATTAGAGCTGTTCAAAAACGGAGAATTAGCAAGCTCATTCGGCGGGGCAGCGTTGAAACTTGCTTTTTTTCTCTCTTTTTTTGCTCCCTTTGTGTAAATGTGTTCGTAGCCTGACACTAAACAGGCGCCTTTCAGCAATTTATGACCGGCGACAGCTCCTCCCCGGGCCACCCTCTGTGGGATGTCATGGGAGAGGGGGCCAACGCCGGGACAAGCGGACCGCGGACCTCCCCGACCGGAGGGAAAAAGCATGCGGGCAGACAGAATGAACGGGGAACCCATCGATAAGCATGTGTATTTCCGAGCTCTTGCTCCCCTTATAAGGATGTTGTATTTGGTTTCCAATTGTTTGTTCTAAATAAACGAAGTTATCTTAAAACTACAACAGCCGTAACGAATTGAATCAGTTACAACATGTAGAGCGAAGAGAGGATAACCGATGGTCGCTTAGGGTAACAAACTGGATTTCAAGGGAAGGAAAGCGTAGCAGGGGGCGGCAGAAAGCTAGGTGGGCGTAGGAGGTTAAGAACCTCGCAGGGGTCAAGGGGATACAGCTAGCACAATACTGGGTTAAGTGGAGAAATATGGGAGAGGCCTTCGCCCTGCAGTGGGTATAGTCAGGCTGATTATGACGAAATTGTAGTAAGTAGACAAAGCGATGCCGCATTGAAAGCTTATGTCTCGATTAAGGTTTAAAATAAAGCGTAGGCGTTTTTTGAACACTCTCATTCATGAAATAAACACAGTGGATGAAAATATTTTTCTCGTCCAAAATTATCTCTCTAGGCCACAAAGACCGCAAAAAATTCTTGGAAATAATCAATGACTTCTTATAATATTTTCAATATCTCCCACTATTAGGACATCATGCCGTAAGGTGGTCTAGGGGATCGGCTTCTGTACAAAGCAATACAGTGATACTCTAAAAAAATACAGGGCACTAATGCCAGAACAGAATAGCAAACAACAATTTGAAGTAAAATGTTAATGATTAGCCTTGCATACTTCGTTTATGCGCTGTTGGAAGGACTCGAAGCACTCGCTACAGAGAGGGGTGTTGCCGCGACTGCAGAAGTATTTTGTCTTCCTACAGGGACAGGACTTCGAAATCAGTTGGTTTAATTCTGGCTACACTTGTTCAGGAAGTGCTACCCAGCGTCGCATATATTTTTTTTCAGAGACACATCGTGGAGCACTTTTTCCTCTATAGAAGCTGGCGCAAGATCATATTATGGTAGATCATGGTAGATCATATAATATATAATATGATCTACCAGACTTAACCAAAGCCAACCCCCAGCTAATTTTATAATAAAGGTTTAGCAATATTTTTTCATTCTATCTCTCGTTTAACGCCTAGGCTTACTCGGCACCATCATCCGAATTCAATAACGCCTTATTATGCACGACAGATGTATTCAAGTTTTAATTTTTCTCAACACCATAAGATTGGAATAATTCTTGTCGCCTGTTTTCATTGCTTGATTCAAGGTTGATTTATATCATTGTATTTACCCACCCTGCTTAGACCTGAGCGAGGTGCGCAGTATTCCATAAAAAATTAATAAAAAGAGGATGGATCGGTCCGGTGTGGAGTTCATATACAAGAGAGGACAGGTTCGATTTACCTCAAACTGGACGACCCTGTCTTTACGGAAATGATACCGGACACAGTAATTCCGCTTCTCAACACAAATGGATCGATCGTCTAAGCTCATACAGAACGACCGCAAAGGGGCATTCCAGTGCGCTAAATAAGCCTTAAAACGTAATACAATTTATGCTACGCCTCTGTTCATATAGGTACGCGTTATTTCACAAATACCTCGAAGATATGATGCCCAAGAGGACTACGCTAGAAGTACATACGCGCACGGCATCGATTTAATGCAAGCAACAGTCGCTGGATCTCGTCAGGCCTGAAAATATATCAAGGTGAAAGCGCAAGGAACTACGTAGAGTTTCGCTAGCGACGACAAAATCATCATCATCATTAGCCTGACTATACCCACTGCAGGGCGAAGGCCTCTCCCATATTTCTCCAATTAACCCGGTTATGTGCTAACTGCATCTACTTGACCCCTGCGAACATCTTAACCCCATCCGCCCACCTAACTTTCTGCCGCCCCCTGCTACAATTTCCTTCCCTTGGAATCCAGTTTATTACCCTAAGCGACCATCGATTGTCCTCTCTTCGCACTACATGTCCTGCCCATGCCCATTTCTTCTTAATTTCCCCTAGAATGTCGGTAACTTGAGTTATTTCTCTGACCCACTCTGCACACTTCCTATCTCTTAATGTTACCCCTACCATTTTTAATGACATCTCAGTCCATCGAAATATGCGCAGATAGGCGTTTTTAGGGCTATGCCTTTTTGAGTGTTGAGCACTAGCGTTTCTCACGTTTCGCGATTTCACATCATCTTTCAGTACTCACCATTATGGGTTGCCACCCTAGCCACTCAATATAGTGGAATCCTAGGGCCACTTTAGGCAAGGTGATACCACCCAAGGTGGCGCTACACTAATATTCATTCTAGGTCACCTCTTTCTTCCCAAAAGGGTGGCCACTATTCGACGTGGGACAACCAAGATGCGGCAACCCTCAGTCAACAACAGGTCATGTGGTTCCATCGAAGATGGCAGTCACCCTAATTCCCAACCTAGGTCACTTGGTGCTACAAAATATATGGTAGCCATAATAAGGCCCGCCCTAGGTCACCCTATACCACATAAGATGGCGGCTACTTTAAGCCCAGCCTAGGTGGCGTGATGTAAGCCAAGACGGCGGCCACCATAAATCACGTGATGTCGAAAAGGCGGAGTGCCTAGTTCGTGATCTCATGATGCCTACGTCATAATTTAAAATGGCGGAATAGGTAATGATCATGTGATGCTTACATCACAACCCATAATTGCGACATAGTTTCAAAGTCTGGATCCAAGATAGCAGCTTTCAAAGTGTATGGGACGACGCCAAGATGGTGGCTGTGTTAGTTATAACGTGACGCTACGCCATAATCTCTAATGGCGGCTTAGCTGCAGATTCGGAATTAAAGATAGCGACCAGCTTTCGTGCTACGGTTTTGCTATGACGTCATAATCCGAGATGACGGCTTCAAATGAACGACACGAGCACCATCTCTCAGCCCTGCGAGAACTACACCGGTCATGTTTTTTTCACCAATAATACGAAACCGCTGCCCTTTGCTGGATAAAACAGCTACGCTTCGCGTGAAAAATTAAGTTTAGATGCAATGCTGTGCAGCGCTAAGCACTCTGAGAGAATGCTACGATGCGTTTGCGGAGCAGTAACGTATCAACGTTACATTTTTATTTTACAGAGTGCTAACGTTCACCAAACGCATTGCGAGCTATGTCGTGCAAACATTGCGTCCAATACACACCATTTATTTCCTGCACTGATTTGCCACAAACCTTTGCTGTGAATTTGCGGTAAAAATACGATAGAAATTGTGTTATTTCCTATTTTTAAATAAAAAGGGGAGCGAACTTGCATCTGAATCACCTCTACGGTAGAGCATATTTGCCCGATCGGATGTAAATACACTGCAATGTTATTTTCTCAGGAGGCGTTCGCCGGTGGTGCTCAAGCATCCAGTCCGGCCCCAAAGAACAGTTTTCATTCATTTACTGGCAGATCGTACTTATACGCTGTCAGCAAACTCTAGTCACAAACCTCGATTGGTCCGTCATTAAGCCATTAGTTGCACTCATAGCCACGCGCGGATTTAGGCTTAATTCACTACGTGTTCGTGCAAAGGAACCGGCTGGCGGATATGCATTTTTGTAAGGGTATCTGCAAGCGCTATGATACTCCGTTCAATTTTGATCAAGAATTGAGTGGCGAGATATTTTATCGCGTTGGACTCGTGAAACGCGTTTCAAAGTATGAAAGTATATATGCTTACAACGCTTCAAGCCATCCAATGCTATCATTGCGGCAAGGACGACAAACTCCGCCACAAAGCCATTCTCGCTTCGTACAACCTTGGTAGTCAAACGTTCAACCTAATAAGCCACCCAATCATGGGGATTTCACCGGCGCACAGGGTTTAGCCCAACAAGGAACTGTAGTATGATAATTTGTTCCGCATGCTTTTCATGATAGTAGAGAAAGTGGCAATACTATCACAACTAAGAATTATATAGCTGAAAAAACTTCCCTTGCTTGCAACATTGTAAATAATATCCTTATCAGCCTAAAACTAAGCTAATAAGCATGAAAAAAACAAAACATACTTGCTGGTCTCTATACTGTAACGCTGAAACTCCGATGTTCATCACCATGTTACACTTAAAAGAATATCGGCACTGCGCAGCTCATCCATGCAGCCTCACAAGGAATCGTACTGCAGTGCACGGGGTCGCGCACAAGAAAGTATGCAGTGCCACAAAAGTTACTTCGACCAACACAGGTGCACGGAGCGTAAAATAACCACTCACTGCCATATAAAAAGGTTGGTCTACTTGAGAAGAAATTCTGATGATACTGCGCGAATATTGAGCAAGTGCATGCCTAATCTTGCGCAATAAAACCACTATGCAATGGAGGTTAGCTCTTTTTAGGTACACACTGTGTCAATTCCTACTATCTTAAACAGGAAACTTTCTGCGAAATAGAAGACGCGGTAGAAACCATGCTTCCGCTCAATGAGTTGAGAAAGGACCTACAATAGCTGAAGGATAAGCAGTACAAACTGTCAAAAAGCGCAACGGCTCAAATATGGTTCCGAAAATCTTATCAAGATATTTCCGACAGTTTCTTCGTTACCATGAAGGCACGCACAGCTGACAGCATGCCGAAGCCGCGAGGATTCGACGTACTAAGATAGCGACGGAAGCTGCGGCCGCAGTGTTTACAGGCCTGCAAACATTTTCGCATACCGACTATGTCGCTAAAATTACCCAAATTTGGCGCCCTTTAAATATGACGTTGGTAGTAAACAAGAATACAAGCACAACTTAACACATGGAAGGATCTGGTGCAAAATTAAAAGTAAGCAAGGACAAATACAAGATGAGCAACGTGTTGAATGAAGTATAAAATGCATGATGCAGCGCAGAAAAAGTGAAAAATACTGAAATACTGTAGCCATAATATATTACAAAAATTTAATATCTACAAAACGCTTTCTCGGAAGCGTATTAATAGGCGGTTCTGCTCCGGTAGCAGAAGGTGAACCTAAAACATGCTATATGACAACCATTGCTGCTCCGGATATTTCTGTATGCAGCAAAAATTACATGTTCCTGAAAAATATGGAAAACGCTTAGTTCCAGTAAAATAGCATATTCTAAGACCTTCCAGCAAGAAAGCAATGCATTAATTAGATGCGGGCGATTGGTGATACCTCGTAATAGTCAGAAAGAAGACCAAACCTGTTTTAAGGACAATCGGTGGAGTATTACCACGACGTCTACAGCCGAGATAGTTATACAAAACGCGAAACAGCAAAGAAAATACAAGAAATGTAAGAGCGTTCTATTTTTCTGCAACATTTTCGCAACACTGGGGCACAGTGTCATTCACAAATCGCAATTATTTGTGAAGGACACTCTGCCATCAGGCGACACCAGGTGATGTAAGTGATTGCCCTGTACCCTGCTGTGTGTGTGTCTTTTTTCGAGCATCTAAACGATATCTAAAGTACTGCACTTCGAATACGGGCCCATCTGTGTGCGTTCCCTCTTCCTATCCCCAAGTGTACACTTTGGTCGCGTACATGCTCGCTTCCACGGTGCGAGCAAGGAGCCTCACTCTCTGCTTCGATGTAAGTTAGCGCAGTCTTGTACCCTGTTGTGTGTGTGTCTTTTTTCGTGCAACTATAAGATGTCTGAAAAATCTTTTATCGTCTGGTACCATAAACCACAGAGCTCTCTTTACCACTAAAATCAATATAATGTATTTTCCGAATATCAATTTCCTAAAGAAACTAGTGAACCTACATTTCTCGAAAACACAGGAAGAATGTGTATAAGCTAAATAGATATCTCGACAAATTAGGTAACCAGAACGCAGCAGGTCGGGAAACGGTTTCCTTGTTCAAACTGCCGCAATATCCACGGTGAATTATATCGTGGTCCCGAAGAAATTAAACCGAAGTTGTAAATAAGCGATTGTATAATTGTGTGATAAAGTTGGTAAGAGCTGTCTAAAATCTCTAGCGCAGTCTTACCATATTTTTCTACACGACGAAATATAGTGTTTTAGTAAAAATGAACATTCTAACGTTTCGTTATTGCTTTGAGAAACAAGGCTTCAGTGCAAATGATGTAGATCATCTCTAAAAGCGGCTGGTTACATTGTTTCTATAAATTAGCGTTTGCAATAAGCATATTCTTACTGGTCGTAAACGATACGCTGTATAATAAGAAACCCTTCTTTGCAATCAAAGTCACTTGAATGCTCAGAAATGCTTGGCAGGTAAAGAAAATATACTTTGACTGGAGCTCTCTTTCCGATGAAACTATCTGTGCGCGGTGGGCGAAGCATTTAGGCTAGCTGCTGATGCAGGTGACAGGTTTTACTGAAGTAAAATAAATATAGGTATGTAAATTATACTTCCATGGAAACAACTACCTGGCCGTTTTTCAAGATAGCCTACACATTTTCATTGACACTTCGTTCCCCAAGCCAATATTAAAATGTTAGGTCATTAGTGCTCACAAATACTAAGGGGTGCTGAGAAGTTCTTGGCTTTGCGCAGAAAGAATGTAGTCGGAGTTTTGATAGTGCACATTTATTCAACATATTCCGTCCTGAGTCTGAAGAACTGGTTGTATCAATCTTTCGGCTTTTCTTGTCCATTTAAAAAAAATTATGTGACAGGTCGTCAAACGAGCTTTCAGCAGCAAGTTTGACATCACCAATGTCTTCGAAATGACGAACCTTCAGATGTTTCTTCAAGTTGGGGAACAGATGGTAGTCAGAAGGAGCCAGGTCAGGTGGATAGGGGGGATGGTGGAGCGATTGGAAACCGAGGGACTTCAGTTTGACAGCCACAACTTTGGACTTGTGTGCAGATGCATTGTCCTTCGACAAAAGCATTTCTTTGTTCAGCTTTCCCCTGCGTTTCATCTTAATCGCCTCTTTCAGCTTGTCCAGGAGGCCTGGATAATATTTTTCGATTATACTAAAGCATTGAGGTAGCTAGTCTACCAACAGAATGCCATATTTGTCCTAGAAAATGCACGCCATGACTTTTTTGGCCGATTTCTGGGCGCGGAATTTTTTCGGTCGAGGGGAACCACTGTAGCACAATTCTTTTGACTGTTTCTTGATTTTGGGATCCTAAATGTGGAGCCATGTTCCATCCTCAGTCACTAATCTATCCAAAACGTTTTTGTAGAATCAAAATTGGTCAAAACAGCTCTAGATGCCTCAACTCGAACCTCCTTCTTTTCGCTGTTAAAACATTTCAGCACCCACTTCGCTGAAAGCTTGTGCATGCCTTGGATATTGGTAATGATAAAACCAAAACGCTCCCGAGCGATGTCCAGTACCTAGGCTATCTTCGTGGTGGAAATTCGCCGATCGTCAAGAGTCAGCTTATGAACAGAATCGCTTGTTGCTTGGTCTGCTGTGGTGGGGTGCCCACTACTAGGCTCATTTTCAACAGTGAAATGCCCAGTCTTGAAACGAGAAACCCAGGGTTTGACAGTGCTGTAGTAAGGACACTTTTCCTGAGTGTTTGTGACATCTCAGTGTGAATGTCCTTTGCCGACTTTCCCCCCAGAAACAAAAACTTCAACACGACCCTTAACTCCACTGCAGTGAAACTTGCTTGTGCCTCTGCCATCTCACGTTCTACCTGAAATTAAAAAAAAATCAGAAATATTTATTACACACAGGTAAATAAAAAGAAATGATGGTTTGTTATGGTGCCAAACTAATTTTTCAACTCGACATCAAAAGGCGCAAAGCCAGGAACTTCTTAGCACCTCGTATCTAGCTGTGGTGAAGAAAACAATCAAGTCTAGGGTAGGCCACTCTACACACGTGTGTTGTTTTCACTACGCTAGGACACATCGCCTTCTTTAAAACTTTAGTTGCATTTAGCTGCGGGACCTAGTAACTCACAGTCGCATACATTAAGCAACTGCATTTGGCAGTTCCAGTATCCTCTGAAGGAACATGTTAGAAAACATCATGCGAACAAATATGCTGAATTCAACTTCTGGAAAAAGCAAAAGGATTGCACTTCATAACTTCGACTGGAAGATACATTTGACACGGATTTAAATATGCCACAACCACGTTCATCCTCGCCTTTAAATATTATACTACCCACATTGGCAAATAACGGCCGATGTCTTGCATATTTTAGTATGGTAGGCTGCCAGCACCGATGGCCTGCGCACATATGCAGTTTATTTAATGAGCAATACACCCGTGGATTTCACTTTAAGAACAATTGTTCGGTGAGGGCAATTCCACATTATATCAGTAGTAAACTTAAGGCACAAAGGAGCATGCCTTCTCATTGGGGAACGCTTCTCGCGGATTTGCGTACACTGCCAACCTGAAGTGTTGGCGCACCGGAACATGTCTCGCCATCTGGTAGCATTGTGTAACACCTGGGCCGGCTTGCACGATAAAGTTGGAGCTAAGACCAGACTTAAACGGTCCAGACTTAAACGGTCCAGACTTAAACAAACCGCACGCTTCGGTTCGGCTCGCGTTTACCAGAGTAACTTCCCTGAACGCCCTCAGCAACCACTTGGGGCATTTTTCCTCGTAACACAATCTTAAGCGGCAAAAAGCAATGGCACGGATTTTACACAGTGCAAGATTGACCGAATGTTTACATCTTACCGCCAGGACAGGGCCAGCGCATCCCTTCTTTTTCCTAATTTCTCGACTTAGTTACCGGGCATCCTTGTGTCTTAACTAAGACGGCCTAGAGTCGTAATCGCACAAGCGACTTATTCAAGTCGCTTAAGCGGCCATGCTAGCAGCCTAATCCTTTAGACTCCAGTTAAGTCTGGACTTAGCTAGGACAGTCTTAAGATCGTTTCGTGCAAGCGGGCCCTGGAGTCTCCGTTTCCGCCAGGCGACGCACAAAAAATTATGAATCGGTATGATGAGTGGAAGGCGGCTTAGGTAGTTGACCACACCAAGATAATACCGTCATTTTACGCACTGAAAGCTCCATCATTCTCCCTACTTGCCAATTCCGAAACATGGTTTTATAGCGACCTCTTCTTTTTCAGGTACAAACCCGGGGACTGCATGATACCGTTCGGTGACATTGAAGCTGACCCTAAATTAAACTGGGACATATAGGCTGTCTGCGACCTGTCTAGCCTAGTGTGTTATCCTATGCAAGTTAGTGAAAGACCACATGGATCACTTTACCACTACACACCCCTTCAGCAATTTTTCCCTTCACCATGGCTTAGAAGCTTCGTTCCTGACTTTCAATATGCAAATCTGACAGATTCTCAATAAAGTCAGAGGCCACATGGTACGCGCGCTAGCATAAGCTGAACACGTGCTAATAACAAAGGCATGCAGGCAAAGCTGTTGCCCGTCAGACATGGATTAACGCCTTCACCACCTGCAACTGTTTAGTGTTATTTCTTCATCAGTTATTTCCCTCATGTCTTTGGGGGCCCCCAGACAAAAAAGCTGTTGAGAAACAGCTTTAGGGTGCCTGTGGCCCATACAAGGCAGCAGCATACAAAGCATGTCTGTGCATTAGAATCTAAGACAAAAATCACCGTTTTTTTGGTGTACATGTCAACATGGTACATGTACATGTACATGTGTATGTACCGTCTTTGCCAAAAGTAACAAGGCTGCTGCGAAGGCTGGCGGAGCAAGTGCGCGGCCGTGTGGCGGCGTTGCGCTCCCTGTGGCTTATCGGTGCTCGTCAGCTCCGAGGGTACAACAGCTGACGTAACTTCGCACCCTCACTCTCGCTCGTTGGATGATAAAAACTAGGCGCGTATGATGTGCGAGCTGCGGTTTCACGTGTGCGAAGCTTGGTTATGCCCAGCGAGGGCGCTCACTATAGCGACGGGACTATTCGCTCTTCTCGGCAACAACCCTGAAGCAGATGTCGCTTTTCTCGCTATATAATTACACGTGATCGTGTTCTGATATCCTCTACCGAAACACACCAGCAGAATTGCGCTTTCCTGCGTGTTTGATGCGCCTGTACAATGGGAAAGCTTGTGAACCCATTCAAGCCACCTTATCTTTCATTTAGGCTTGTAAAATTGTGCTAGTCCCTTGGGGCGGCTGTGTATAAATGAGAGCAATGATTGATTCTAACAAATTCTTGCATTTGTTTGTAGGTAAGTTTTGGTTTAGGTAACAAACTATAATGAAACCTTCTTCACGCTTAGCCATTATATGCGCATGCTGCTTTCTCGTTCGCGGAACCCTTATTTCAGAGCAGCATTATCTTGCAAATCTGCACATATTCGTCCTAGAAACGAGCAAAAGCTCACCGTGTCTACTCTCCCCTACTTTTCTGTTTCCCGCAGTTGCCGAGAAGCGATAATAGCCCCGTCGCTATACTGAGCGCCCTCGTTGGGCACGACCAGGCTTCGCACGCGTGAAACCGCAGCCCACACATCATACTCGCCTAGTTTTTATCATCCAACGGGCGAGAGTAAGGGTGCGAGGTTACGTCAGCTGTTGTACCCTCGGAGCTGACGAGCACCGATAAGCCACAGCGAGCGCAACGCCGCCACACGGCCGCTTGCTTGCTCCGGCAGCCTTCGGAGCAGCCTGGTTACTTTTGGCAAAGACGGTACATGTACAGGTAACAAAGAATTCGCGTAATTGTCTGCGGGTGCCAGTCGTCAAATTGACACCTTGGTTTAACAATTTATTCAGTAAAAAAAGCAATCAGTGCCTTAGGGACTGCAACATGCAGTCAGTGCGCCTGTGAGGAATAAGCCACTTATCACAGCTGCGGGAACGGTGGGGACCACTATACACTGTTGAGTTTGATAGGGATTCAAGAAATGATTTAGACAATTGCTGGCAAACAAAAATGAGTAAATAAGACGGAAATCATACACTGTTTTAACACTTATTATCCGGTATCGCAAAAACAGTTCTTTATATGGGTATATGTAAGGTACATCGGCAATGTAACGTAAGGCTTTCTTTTGTAAAAGCAATACATTGTCAATGTTCCTCTGCTTCGTGGTGCCCCACACCAATGTACAATAGTTAATGTGCGAGGAAAACAGAGCGTGGTAAACTTGCAGTTTGGCTTTTTCAGGGATAAAATGGCCACACCGCGAAAGCGCTCCAGTGGCTGATGAAAGTGATTTGGAAGTGGATTCAATGTGATACGTCAACGTCAAATGAGTGAAAACGTTACGCCACGAATTTTATGTTTGCTAACTGTATCAATGGATGAGTGACCGAGCGATGTATATTGTGGTACACGCACCTGATTGTTTCTGGCCATGAACAATATTTCTTTGAACTTATTTGTATTTATTCTCAATCCATTTCTTTGGAACCAACCCACAAGTTCAGATAGAGCTCTCTCCCCTTTGCTGACCACTTCATTTGTATCAATGCCAGAAACAAAGAGGCTAGTGTCATCTGCATAAAGCCTAAAGTTGCACTTCAGAGTTCGAAGTCGACTTTGGAGGTTCTGATTTTATCCTGTACATCATAAGGGTCCAGCAACCTAGACAGTCAACCACTGGTTCCATAAAATATTCGATCAAGTACAAGGAAATTTAGTTGGAGATCAAAGTTTGCTTCAACAAAGTTTCCTTACACACTAAACACGAAATGCACGAGATGGAGGTTATTCTGGAATGCGACGCCGTTATAAGTACGCCTAGCAAAATGCGAACTTCGTCAAAACGGAGCGCGAGGTCCACAAAACCTCGTAACGCCTCCCGCCGACAAACGACGGAGCGCAGTCGTGGAGTCAGGACGATTGCAGTTCGTTACATACGGAGGTGATACGGTGTTTTCAACGGCATTTCGTGAGCGGAGTATAAAAACGCCGGCAGCTATATGAATACCGAAAGAAAAATGCATAGAAATTTGCAGTCGAGTCGCTCATTCCACTATATCCTTCTTTACCCTGAATTAATGTAAGTGAAAGTTGGATTTTGATACGGATTCAAGCCGTCAACAAAGTCATCCGCTGGCGTAAAGTCGGCGTCGCCATAGCCGCCATGGCTTCGCCCGCTTCGCCCATGCACGGCTGCGAGAACATAGCTGCGATAGTGCGCGATCGTTTTATTTGTGCGCTGTTTGATGGTGTACTCGGCGCCTCGTGAGTGTTTCAAGAAGAAGAAGAAGATGGATTTATTGATAGGAAAAGGCAGAGAGGTTGGCCCGAATAATTCAAATCTGGCCTGCTACTCTGCACTGGGGAAGGGGAAGGAGAGAAGAAAGAAGGTCATGATGGGTGACGATGTGGGAGAAGGCATATGAAATATATATACAGACACAGCAGCTTGCTTTACAAACGTGAATCAAGTCCACTGGCGCTCAAATAACGGCAAAGAGCGCGCACTGCCTGGATGCCCTTCCCCTTGTCCTGCCAAGCGCCCAGCAGCAGTTCCTCCGACAGAGGCCTCTTGTCTAAACGCTTCAAGGAAGCAGCTAGCACATTTCTTTCGTTCGCATACTCTGGGCACACCAATAATACATGGTCCACAGTCTCTGGGATGCCACAAGTTAAACATTCCGGTGAGTCCATCTGTCCAATTAAATGTAAGTACTTGCGCGTGAAAGCCACGTTTAAACGAAGTCGATGTATCAAGCATGTCTGATGACGCGGAATATCACGCGGAACAGTAAATTTAAATGTTCGATCAAGCTTTCTTAAACGCATGTGTCGGGCGTCTGGTTGAGCCCAATAAGTCGCTGTAGCAATATTCATACAACTCTTTAGAAAACACGTCGTATCCGCTCTTGAAAAAGGCACAGCTGTTTGGAAGCCATTGATGAGAGCGCTTTTCGCTTCAACATCGGCCTGCTCATTCCCATGGAGGCCGCAGTGGGCAGGAATCCATTGAAACATTATCATGTGGCCTTGCAGCTGGGCAGATGTGATGAGCTCCGTAATGTTTAGTGCCAGGGACTGATAGGCAGTGTGGCGTAAGAAGTTTTCCAAAATTTGTAATGCAGTCTTCGAGTCCGTGAATATACACCATTTTTGAGGTGGTTCCCCACATATATAGCGAATAGATTCCCGAATGGCTACAAGTTCGGCAGCGGTTGATGTAGAGGTATGTCCCAAAAGGAAATGCAGAGTCGTTTTCTGAGCTGGTATGACCACAGCTGCAGCGGATGTCTGTGCTGACACAGATCCATCGGTGTATACAAGAATATAACTGGGATATTCTGACCAGATGTGTGCCAGAGTAAGTTGTTTGAGTCCACTAATTGGTACCATAGATTTTTTTAGTATTCCGGGAACACGAAGGTGCACCAAAGGTTTATCCATCGTCCATGGTGGTTGGGTGGGACGATATGGGAGGGCATATCCTGTCGGTACTTGCGACTGATGGCAGCGGAGTGCAGTTGTAAAACTGCAGTCCGGCCTCTCATCCAGAATCTTGCTGAGTGGGTGAAAACGGTGTCTTGTAAGTACTCGTAAATATACACGAAGTGGTTCGTGTGACAAGTATATGGACATTGGGCGAGCGTGTGCCTCTTCAATTGTGCCTTTGTTAGAGGTGCATCTGGGCAGTCCAAGACATATTTTCAGTGCCTGCTTTTGCACGCTCTCTAAAGTCCGCAAGCAGGAAATGCTCATACTAGAAAGTACTGGGAGACTGTACCGGATGTAGCCAACAAACAGAGCCTCGTAAAGCCGTATTAAGGAGCGCTCAGTTGGACCCCATTTGATGCCAGCTATGTAACGAAGTACATGGCAAAAATTAATTAGCCTCTTCTTCACCATAGCAATATGTTTCGACCAAGATAGTCGGTGGTCAATAATTACTCCCAGGAATCTGTGCCTGGAGACGTATGGTATTACGACTCCATGAAGGGTAATCGGGTAGCGGCTGACACATTTTCCCGTAAACGCTATCACTGCACACTTTTCTGCCGCTAAAAATAAACCTTGACGCCGTAAGTACATCGATGTTGATGACACAGCTCGTTGCAGTCTCGCACGTAGTTGTGGGCGCGTCGAACCAGAGGCCCAGATGCAGATGTCGTCAGCATATGCACTGATGTGGATGTTAGTTGGCAGTTCACTCACCAGGCCAATTAGCGCAACGTTAAATAAAGTTGGGCTGAGAACTCCTCCCTGTGGAACTCCACGACCTACCTGAAAGTGGGTAGTATCTCCTTCAGGCGTAGTCATGTAAACAGAGCGGCCGCTGAGATAGCTTACAAT
>JAJIZL010034710.1:0-11137 GCA_023969395.1 Amblyomma maculatum | reverse complement strand
TGCCTTATTAATATGCATGTAGTTTTTAGGTTTGTGTGTCTGAATGCCAGACATCCATATTTTACAGTGTAAAGAAGTGAAAAGAGAAAATGTTGCTAGGTAGATTTTAGACACCACTGTGTATTTCACGATCGGCCCAGTGCAGATTTTACGAGCCCTGCATTATTTACCAAAAAAGTACTGCCGGAGTGAGCAACGGGCCACAATTTTTTCTACGAGTAAACATTATCTAAAAAATATAACTACCGTATACATGAAATACGGTCCACAATTTTTTCTACAGGTAAACATTATAAAAACATAACTACTATGTACCTGAAATACGGACCATCATTTTTTCTACATGTAAACATTATATAAATAGCGCAAGTACCGTATACATAAAATACGGGCCACAATTGTTTCTACAGGTAAACATTATATAAACAGCATAAGTACCGTATACCTAAAATACGGGCCACAATTGTTTCTACAGGTAAACATTATATAAACAGCGTTAGTACCGTATACTTGAAATACGGGCCATAATTTTTTCTACAGGTTAACATTATATAAACGGCATGATTGCTCTTTACATAAAATACGGGCCACAATTTTTTTTACGGTAAAAGTTTGGCAGCATCAGCTGCCAGTACTTTCACCGTAAAAACAACGGTGGATTTTTTACAGTGCGGGTATTTTCCCGGGTATTTCGCTGGATAAGGGCTATGGTGATGTATGAGCAGATTTTGTCCGGGATGCGCTGGTTGGTCTTTTTTGGCTCTAAGCCTTCTCTGTATACCAGTTTCTTGATGGTTGCACGTCTAGTTTCTGTAAGTTTTAAGCGTACCAATCGGTTTACTTTCTGGACCTCGGCAAGCTCCTCTCACGTGTTGTGAAGGCTGATGTGGAGGAGGCGTTGCGTAGAGGCACGTTCGGATATACGGCGATGGCGATTTCGATGACTTTACGGATGAGAGTGTTGAGTTTTTCCCACTTCTGCTTTCTTTAGATCTAAATACGGTGTTTCGTATGTTATGCGGATTATGATGAGAGTCTGGATGATGCGGACGGTATCTTGTTCTTTCATACCGTGCCTTCTGCTGGATGAAAAGAATAAAAAAAAATTCCGAGAGGTCTGTGGAATCTACACTGCAGAAATGTGAAAGCTTAAGCGTTGCTGGTGCACACGGTGCACCAAGTTTGCTCTCATTATCATTATTATCTAAATGCACCGTAATTATCATTGCTAAGTCATCACTGTCATTATCACTAATTGCAGCTTCATTGTCATCGCTACTACGTACCATCCTCAAGGAAGACAAAGAGAATTATGACGTGCGTTTCACTATCCCAGGCGTGGCGCAGTTGGTTTGGCTGATAGTTTTAACCCATGCCAACGCTATGTGCATTGTTCTTCGGTGTCGTTTTTTTTTTTTTTTGTGTTGTGTTGTGATGAATGAGTCTGAGCAGGCAATAAAAAAAAAAAGAAAAAACGTGGTGCAGTTGGTTAAAGCGCTCGGCTGGATATCCAAGGGATGGAGGTTTGATTCCCTGTATAGACAGGATTTATTTATTTTTAACTATCTTCCTCAAGGTAGACAAGGAGAGTTATGATGTGCGTTTCGGTTGAGGACGTCATTTGATTGATAGCTATAGTGGGACAGGACGCCGTACGCCGTGAGTATTAGCCATTAAAGGCTTTCGCCTTACTACTACCGGAGCCGTGTCCACAAGCGCGCGCGTGTGTGAATGTGCGCGAATGTGATGTTATGTGATGACTATACAACACAATACCACACCATACCCTACCACACACCGCACTATACCATTCCACACCACCCTACTTATCCCTTACCATACAACACCATACACCACACTGCACTATGCCATGCCATACCATACCATACCATACCATACCATACCATACCATACCATACCATACCATACCATACCATACCATACCATACCATACCATACCATACCACACACCCCATCATACCATACCATACCACACACCACACCACACTATACCATACCATAACCACCACCCACCACCCACCACACTTTACCACACCACACCATGCCATACGAAACCCTACCACACTATACCATACCATACTACAAAGGGTCAAGTTGTCCACAACGTCCCTTTAAATCCGTCTCACCGTTCACTTTCTGCCATTCTGCTTTGAACATCGTTACATAGCCGATTTCGGACAGGAAAAAGAATTTGTCACATGATCTTGCGGCATGGCCAGCATATAAAAGGCTAAATCAATCACAGACAGCGAGAGGAAAATAGAGGGGAATAACTAAAAGAAAGCATCAGTGAACGCATTGAGATCTGCGTATAATGACAACCTTCGTTCCTTCTCCCGAACCTCAGCGCACACAGAAAGGAACAACCGCAACAAGGGCGGCACGCCCTCGACAATAGGAGAAATCGCGAAACCAGAAATGTGAGCGGCCGTGCGCGCACTCTTCAGTGCTGACAGGCAGAAACCGTGAGAGTTGCAACAGTTGTAAGGGTCAGGCAGCCTCGCTCTGTCAGCTCTTCGACTCCTCAAGTCCTCTGACAGTAACTTTAGCGTCTTGTCGACGTACTGTGCTCGAATAACCGTACATTTCCGTCCCGTCTGTACGCCGCGTCTGCGCGTACTTCAAGCCACATATACATATAGCCGCAGTGCACGCAAACTTTGTGCGTAGGGTAGTGCGGCGTGCGGACGCAACGGCTTTGAGCTACGGTGCGGCCATTGCCGAATACAGCGAGCCGCACTTCCACACGGAAAGACTCGAACACCAGCAGACCCGGCCACCACCCGGAACAACAGAAAACTGAATTGCGCAGTGGAAAAGAAGGCGGTGTCGACAGGGGCCGAAGGTTGGGGGGCTGCCTCCGTCGTCCCAACGACCAATTCCGATGGCATTCCGAAACCTCAGCGTCGTCGACTGCGTAGCCGCTCGCGAATTGGCCCCGGCGCAGTGGCCGAGGAAGAAAGCGGCGTTGCTGGCAGAGCGGGCGAGCAATGTTTGTCCAGAGAGGAGAAGATTCGACGGCCCGAGGGAGGCACTTTTATGTCTTCCCGTTAGGATGGACGGCCTCTGCTCGTGACGATGCGCGCGTGTTCCGTCCGGTGTGAGGTCGATGGCCGCCGCAGCGTTTGCTTCGATTGAACTGGCCAAGAAAAGGCGGAATGATGTGTTTTCGATTCACCCGATGGTGGCACCGTGAGCCTTTGCCTACTATCAACAAAGTACAGAGATGGCGTTCGCAAGAAGAGGTGTCTTAAGTTCTTCAACGAAAACTAAAAACTTGTTGAGTGCCCGTGCAGCTTTCACCAAGCGGATGAACCTCGTCGAGCTTTTGGCATTAGAGGGAACGCATAATCGATAATAATTAAACCTCTCTATTTGAAATCGTTGCATATGTAGGTACCAGCTCTCTGCCATCCTGCAGAAAGAAGGCAAAACCGTGCCCACGGCATGTATTATTATATAGGCTGTAATAAGGTGGCTTATACGCCGTGTTGTGCTGTTCGCAACTCTGGGAAAAGCTACGTGTCTGGCAACACTGCGCAATATAAATGAAAATGGCTGTCCTATTTGGGTCCGTGGTGGGACTTTCGCTTCGTGTTTCGCTTCAATTTCCAGTTCGTAGCCTGGAATCCACGATGCTCTGTCGAGAGCGAGCGGATTACAGTAGCAATCAACTTCTGCTAATCAGATTGAGAAGTGACACTGACGGCCATGTCGAAGTCGTCTCTCTGTGCACCTCTGTGCGTAGAGATGACGTCCGGATTGCAGCACCAAGGCGACACCAGATCGCTGTCAAGGCGAAGTGTCTCGTCGGAGAGCCTAATGTGTCGAGAGGCTAGTTCGCATACGCTACCAGCTCTTCTGGAAAAGTTGAAATACCTTTATGGAGAATTTATTCACCACTAAAGGCAAGTTACCTTGAGGCTTTCGATAAACTAGCTACGCACTGGTAAACGTTCACTTCATTATTTTCTCAACCACTTGACTGGTGAAGCGCTGCATTCCTCTGCAGCCAGCAATGGTTGCCGCATTAGAATAACATGAAATGATGATATGAGAACGGTGAACTGCCTGCGCTCGATGTAAATTCCGCAGTTACGTAAGCCATGTTTTTACCGCTGAAATTCTGAAACCACGTTATGACGCCTTTGGTGGGAGCCGAGTAGCGTCGGCGTTGAGCCATATAGTATAACGTGAAACAAGCTGCCTATACTGTAGTTTTTTGTTTCAGAATGACCTATGTCATTCGTTATGGAGAAAACTAAGGCTAATAACTGCTTATCGAAGGGAACATATGCAGATTTCGCTAAAGCTCTTGAACTGATTTACAAGGAGCAATCTTCCTACGCTGGTCGATTCGCCACCTGTTTGCGACGACAGATTGATATCCCGTCCCGTGAGCCCGGTAAACTCGAGATGGCAAGAATATCGAAAAAATGATGGGTAAATTGCAACTGCCTTTTGCAGGTACCAAACAAGAGTGCATTTAAAAGTGAGCAAGCGATGAAGGGAGAGGGGGGGGGGGGGTAATGGTTGAGCTAAAAAGTAAATGATAACTCAGAAATATATCACTATAGCTGGTTATGGTTGAGCTAAAAAGTAAATCATAACTCAGAAATATATCACTATAGCTGGAACTTTATTCAGGTCACTTCTTTTTTTCACATTTCTTCATCTGCTGTTTTTCTTTTCTTTTTTTTTTTTATCCACAGTATTCTCCGGAGAGCGCTGTCTTCTGCCTTGGGAAGCAATAACGCAGAAATGCTCTTTTGATGTCTTTTTTTTTTCTTTTGCTACGGTATCACGAAGAGACGAGAACAGAGAGCCTTTTTATGTCGCACAAGTAACAGAAAACGAAAGCTCATAGCTATGCTGAACACTACACAGTCACGATAAGAGATCCCGATACAGTTTCTGACTCTGAGATTTCCTTTTATATATATGCATGTTGTAGTGAATGCCAACCATGGTGCAATAAAATCGAATTGAATTGAATGGAAATCGGCAGTTTCTCGCGCAGACCACTTTATAGGTAGAGAGCAACCAGGAAAAAAAAATGACAATTTTATCAGTCATTTAGTTGACGGTTATATTGATGTGCGCAAGGAGGTTTCGTTATCGACGAATGAAAAGTGTCTGGAGGGAATTTTGTGTGGAGGTGGCCGAAACTTTCCATCATCATCATCTCATCATCAGCCTGATTATACCCACTGCAGGGCGAAGGCCTCTCCCATATTTCTCCACTTAACCCGGTTCTGTGCTAGCTGCATCCACTTGACCCCTGCGAACTTCTTAATCTCATCCGCCCACATAACTTTCTGCCGCCCCCTGCTACGCTTTCCTTCCCTTGGAATCCAGTTTGTTACCCTCAGCGACCATCGGTTATCCTCTCTTCGCACTACATGTCCTGCCCATGTCCATTTCTTCTCCTTAACTTCTACTAGAATGTCGGTAACTTGAGTTATTTCTCTGACCCACTCTGCACGCTTTCTATCTCTTAATGTTACCCCTACCATTTTTCGTTCCATAGCCCTCTGGGTTGTCCTCAATGAAACTTTCCGCAGCTCTCTTATTCGGTGTCCCTGATAGATTGAGTCGCTTCGGCGCGTTAAATTCTGCAGACCAAACCTAGCCAAACCAAACCTATAACACACATCAGGTGCCCCTCCGTACCACATTGTGAAGATTCTACAATGTGGTATATACCATTGCACGGGAACGGTGGTGTGCTTTAGTAGAGTTTGGTGCGGCCCGACATACATGGCGTGGCTAATTATGTGTATACCGTATCCACACTGGCAGTCATGCCATCAGAACTGACTGGGCGCACAGTTACGCATGAAAGACGCGGTTGCAACTTCGCGTTACACGTTGGCCTTAGCGCATCATGACGCCCTAACGGTATGCTAAAGCCTTCTAATGCCAACCGGAAAAGGGTTCCTTGTCAGGTTATTCGGTTACGGGTCTGCCCTACTGTGGCGAGCGGCGGTCTCGCCAATGCGTTCATCCGCGTTACATGTCGTGGTTATTAGCGAAGGCGTGGTCGTGAGAAAGCTTGCAGTGCCGTAGGAGCATCATCCTAGCGACTGCTAAGAATGCGCCGTTTCGTTTTGCTTATAGTTTTCGCTTCCTTCCTCGTAACTCTTCGCGCTTTAGCCCGGAATTCATTACAGCCAAAATGAGCGTCTCGCTGCTTTCTTAACTACACGTTCTATTGCGGCCCGCGCCCAACGTCGCTGCTGGCGGCGGCCCTTGAAACACTCTGCCCCGAAAAAGGGATCGAAAAGGAACAAACCGCAGCGCTCATGTATGCAGACAACAGAGCGCGTCGCAGACTCGGTCAATCATATTCCCGCCGCGGGCGCGGGGAATGTCGGTGCGACAGACGCTCGTCTCCTTTTTTTTTTTTTTTTTTGCCTTAACTGAGAGCAAAGAGAAAGGGTCGGTTGGAATTTCTATCAGCAGTGCGGGCAGAGACACTGACCTTGCGCAAATCGGCGGGAGCGCATTCCGAAGGCATCGTTTTGTAGCAGATACTGAAATCAGCGGATTTTTTTTTTTTTTTTTTTATGTGCTAGACGTATACTGTGAATGTAGTGAACCTGCCTAAATTTTTATTTCTCTATGTTTTAGAAGTTCTTAATATTATACCAGTTACTACCTGGAAATTTTAAGATTCTGTTCAAAATTTCTATAAATTTTAGGCTAAAGAACCACAGCCTGTCCACCAGCACAGCTAAGAGGCTTCCCTTGCGTCGCTTTCCAAATTATCCGAGTCCTTGATGACGATTCTTTAAAACGCTCTTTCTTTAAGCATATTTCAGAAACTCTCGGTATGCATCAGTAGTGCGAGATTCATCTAATAGGTCCCGGGAAAATATTAAAGTAGCACAATTTTCAGAAAAATGCGCACCTTATTTTTCTTTTACAAAGCTGTATGGAAGCGCTTTGACATCGTGTACGTTGAAAAGCTTGATCTATTCGATGCCGTTACGTATTCAAAATGGCTTTGCAGATATTTTCACAAGGCAAAATATGACCATTAACATTTTTGCAAGTTCACAGTTCATGACTATTTGTTTGTTGCTTAGATGTGCGAACACTTTTATTAAAACACACGACTACTTGTTGTTGCTTTCTTTTTGATTGTTTTTTTTTTTTTTTACAGCTGAAGGTTTCAGATAAATTTGATAATTTATGGGATTTATATAACAAATCGACTTGGACTTGTGCATGTTATTATAATGGGCATCGTAATGTAGGAATTTGAAATGCAGGATTAGCGCTGTGAATCGAGCATGCATTTACTCACAGCGTGTCGAGAATATCTGCTGGTATACATCCGCAGCGTGCTCGACATTTGTGCCATTCACATGATAACACAGTTCTGAGCTACCGCACTTGAACAAGGCCCCTGCACAGTAGTGGGGACAAACAGAGTCTGTAGTATTCTAAGTTTGCGTCGCTTTCAGACGGGTCGTTACCTCCTTTACAACATGAACTGGAGGGCTAGTTGGTCTGACATCTTCAAGTGATGTAGCGCAACGGCACGAAGCCTAGACAAGAGAATGGGACAGACATAGCACTTGAAGAACCTCCTCTACCTCGAGTCATTTGATTGAAGGAAACACTGGAACCAGATGTCACTCCCACTTCCGGTTCCAGCGTTTTCACCATTCAGATGATTCGAGGTCAAGATGATAGCGACACCTCCGAAAACGACACAAACTGTGAATACGGACCCAGGTCGCAGATACACGGACATGACCTAGACGAACGCAGAGTAGCTTATTGTCTCCGGCCTCTACATGCGCCGTTTAGTTGGGCACGAACTACTTCAAGCACTCTTCCGGAACTACAATGATCCATGTGGAACTCTTTCTTCTCATCGCTCTCAAGGAACGATGAGCGCGACGAATTCGACCGCAAGCCGGTTGTGGCACGGCGTTCGTGCCGGCGCCCTTGAAATACACTGCTCGCTTCCGTCATGCGATCTCTAACGGGATCGGGAACGGGCGTACGTGAGTGGGGCCCTGAACACCCGGCGCGAGATGGGAGCTTCGCTCTAGCGTTTCACCCCCCTCTTTGAAACTCTCTCTCCTGAGGTATGCTGAACGCGTGAGCGAGGGCTACGCAATGTAAACACACAGAGAGAGAGAGATAAATAGAGAGAGAGCAAGGAACGAATGCGCGCAATGCTTTGGTAAGGCCATGCGGGGGACTCTCTTACGGCAGCATCGTGGTCGTCGTCATCATCATCGTCAACAACAACAGCGGCAAATATGCAGCGCGTACGCAGAGGGAGCGACGTTGAATGCGCTCATGACGGATCACCGCGAACACGGAAGACGTTCGCTCGCATGCGGTAGTCTTTCGTTGCAGCCAGGGGCCCGCGCTAATCTCCGCGCGCGATTGAATACGTGTCGCCCCAGCCGTTGTTCTCTTGCTCGCCTTACAGAGAGGTGCGTGCTCGAGATGGGCGCGGCGAGACCGCTTCGAATTAAACATCAAAACTGCGATATCAGAGAACGCTATACGTAGCTGCGTGGTTTCAATCCGGGCACGCGCTTTCCTGCGTTGGAATGAAGAATGCACCAAACCGAAATAAGAACAAGAAATATCAACACGTTGCTGAAGGTCACGGAAGAAGGCGAATGAGATGAGGCTCAGAGAGCAGCAAAGCAGCTAGGCTTTTTCAGCAGTTCTGTCCGCGTGCATTGCACATACTGCGCGATCACTGAAACCGCTCTTAACAAGCACTCTTTATAGTTTGGTCCAAGAAACGTTTGCCGCCGTTATAACGAGGCAGGGTATCCGGTAAAAAAAGTTAAAAGGAGGGTTCTGAGAACATGTATATGGGATAAGTATGCCCGTTGAAGTATCGCGGTTGCATCATTTGAAATGCCTTCACACTTTTGCAGATACCACTAGGCAGGTGTAGTGCGACTTAGGACAGGTTTACGAACGCTGAGAAATGCAGTGTGTGCCTTGTGTCCTTCTTTCTCGTCTTCTTCATAAATACCAACATGTATGAAATGTAGAATATAACGGAAGTATGCTGTAGGTGAACTAGATGAGCCAAAGTAGAAAGTAGTTTAGCAAGCACCGGATGGTGCTTGCTAAAAGAAAACACTAAACAGAACTTTGAGCGTAAAGTGGCTGTCATAGGGTAAATGAAAACTTATTGCAAATAAATTTTTACAAGGATGAAACGCACCAGGCATGAACCAGCAAATGGCTAACATTTAGCCGACAGCAGGGCGTCCGTGTAGTCCGTGTAATGTGCGATATCAGTGCACTTTTCAAGAACACCAAGAGGTATAAATCTCCGAAGCCTTCCACTACAGCGCCACTCATAGCCTGAGTCGCTTTGGGGCGTCAAATCCAACAAAGTCAACAACTAAACATTATGTGAATAAAAAAAGGCATAAATTTTTAAGTGTGTTTATGTCGCCTTATATTATGCAACACCACGCTTAGGATTCTGTTCAGGTTATAAAATGTAATGTATTATCATGTTTATCTCTGCCACTTAGCACTGAAAAGTGCAAAAAGGTGCGTCGAGGAAAAAAGAAACAGAAACGAGCTATCCGCAGCTTGCTTACCAGGGCTCCAGAATATTGAAATCTTTCGTGCATACAAATCTGTAAACAGGCATAGCTCTGAGCTGAATTATTATTATTATTATTATTATTATTATTATTATTATTATTATTATTATTATTATTATTATTATTATTATCATAATAATAATAATTTTCTTTTCAAGATTGCGTGTTGTTGCAATCGGACATATCTGCTTTTTCTGATTGGTGTGCGATGAATCGACTTACCCTCAATTCTTCCAAAACTAGGGTTGTGTCCTTTACTCGTAAAACACATAGCTTTCTCTACCATTATTCTGTCAATTCTGAGCTGTTGGATAGGGTTGATGAAATTAATGACCTTGGTGTACTTTTTGACCGCACCCTCAGCTTCTCCTCTCACACTAAACGCATTGCTCAGCGGGCTATGCGCACACTCGGATTCGTTTGCAGACTTTCGAGAGAGTTCCATACTCCACTTCCGTTCCTAAAACTGTACCTGTCCATATGCCTCCCGGTCTTGGAGTATGCGTCGGTTGTTTGGAATGGCACTTGCAAATCGAACTTGGACAAGGTTGACAGAGTACAAAAAAAATTTTTACGGATATTTCATTATCGCTTTCCTTTTGCAACTTCCCCCTCTCGCTCCACCAGGAGCGCCCAACTGAATCTTCCTTCCCTTCACTGCCGTCGTATCAGACTTGATATCATATTTCTGTACAAACTCCTTCATGGCCACATTATGTGCCCTCAGCTCTTAGAGTACATCCTACTGCGCGTTCCGCGAAAGAGCATGAGGGAATTCAGACCATTTCAGGTTTCTCCTCTTCATTCCCACTCCCCTCTGGACAGGATGCAGTGGTTATTTAACTCTTTTTGTCCTCACCTTGACATCTTCCAAAACTCGCTCTGTTCATTTACATTGGATGTTCGTAGCGTTGTATTCTAACTAGTACTTTATCACATATAACTCCCACTTTCTAGCCTTAAATTGTATTTACTTCACTTTTTGCTTTTTCTCCTGTTCAATGCTGTCTGTATCTTGAACTACTTTTTATCCGTTTCTTGCTTATATTTCAACTTTAAACTTTATATTCGAATCTTACTGTCCCTTGTTCAATTTTACTTCTTTATTGTATTATTCTGTATTTCTAGCCTGTGTTTTAAGTACCATGCACTTGTTGCGCCTGGAATGGTTGTTTATTTTATGTATATTTCTATATTACTATAATCAATGTCAGTCATCTGTTTTTTTTTTTTCCTCTTCTACCTACCGTTCTTTTTTTTTTTTATTTCCTGGTGTGCTAAAAAATTCTCTCACTGTGTATATAAGTGATGATACTCATTGTTTGCTTAATTTCCGTGATACTTTTCGTCTCAGTTTCATTTCATGTATTATTTATTTCTTTTTTTTGTGTTCTCTCTGTGTGTGTAAACATGTTTGTGCTTTTTCATTTTTTTTTTGTGCTGCAGCACAAAGACCACATGGTTGTTCCTGCGCACATTAAATAAAGATTGATTGATTGATTGAT